>JABGMY010000647.1:0-48151 GCA_014705525.1 Colletotrichum sp. HC292
TAAGGCCATAAAGAATAGGTGATGGAAAAATGAAGTTGTTTGAATAAAGATTGCAGAATAGGTGATAGTTATATATGAGGAGGTTGAACGTGGCTGGGGGTGGAGATGCGTGATCGCAAAGTGGGGGTGATCGGAAAGTGGGTGCTTTGACTTACATCGACACCTGAGGTAATGTTTGCCTGTTGTGACTGCCCATGTCCATCTCTGCGACGGAATGCGAGCGCACTTTGGCACTCGTACTGAATCACTAGCGACGTCGTATTGTGCCACCGACAGTACTGACTCGAACAATTCGCTGGGATTGGGTCGAAGTCAAGATAGCTCTGCTGCGCGGTTTCCCAATATGACCACGCGGTGAGAAGGGACGCCTGCATGCTTGGGTCTTCATAATGATTCTGGCTATCAACCCCTAGCGTGTCGTCTCGGGCTGTGGCATTGAACATCTCTGTAACAGGTAGGGTGGCCTTTCCGGTATAATTGATGCCGCGGTCTAGTGGCCAATGGTCGATAACCACGTAGCTTATGGTGTTTTGAGTGGCAGATCCCAGATACAGGGTTGCGAGAAACAAGATGCATCCCAATGTGATATGGATCGAGTGGCTTTAAATCTATTAGCAAATGTGTACCACACACGGTGGGGGATTGAGAGACTTACAATCTCTGGTCCGAAACCAGTAGCTTTGCGGATTCAGAGACACCACGAGATGCCGCGTCAAATATTTGTAGTTCGGCTACGCGCCTCGAAAAGCGCCGCTCAAAGAAATAATGCCACTTTAGCTGGCCCATCGAAGCGGTAATGGGGATGAACATCAGAACCTTCAAGGCAGAAATGATGGACGAAGCGGCGGATCCAAGGTTCTTGACGTAACGGTTGAAGATAATGGAAGGTTTGTGATCGTACCAATCGTCCGGAGGGCGTCCATCCCATATCTTTAGGACCCTAAGTAAAATCCAAATAGAGCCGAAGAAAGAACCATGCATCCCAATTCAAAGTACCACCATCCACTCCGTATTCTCGAAGCGGCTGAGGGTGGCTCGATGGACTGGGGGATGGCGGTGGTGCTTTCCTCTTGCGAAGTTGGTCGGAGCTCGGCTGCCTTGTCAGGCGCTGGATCCATGTCGCTTGAGATGGACGTAGAAATTGCAGAACCTCTTTGCTTCTCTGATGCCATTCTGATTCAAGTTTTGGTGCTCGTGTGATTAAAGGGGATCCAAATATACAAGGTTATAGCTAGGAAATAAAAGTTGACACCGAAAGGTTTGCGGTGGAATGATCAGTTTCTTCTCGTAGTCTCACCCATTATTGCGCAGGCTGGAATAAATACTGGTGCCATGGAACCATCATACGTGCAATAGTCTGGTTTTCAGAGGATCACGGCGTTGATGTTTTGCTGCAGGCGGACGCCGACGCACGTATTTCCTGCATGCAGCTAGCTAGATGTTGAAAACAAGGTACCTAGTACTTTCTTCGACCGCACCAAACCACCCTCCAGCACATGATTGCAGGTCTTCAGCTAAGCCACATCAACGCTATAGGAGCATTCAAGTCCACGCTGCACGGAAATGTGGACAAACAGTTGAGGTGAACATAGTCTCAAAACGCCAATCATGGTTTTGATTTGCACAGCTAAGGCCCAAAGGGAATCACGAAACCGGTTCTTGGAGTAAGACTGGTGCGGCCCGGAACGCTCCACAGACCAGCCGGCGGAAAATTAACCGTTCAGAATTCGGTCTAGATGCATGTAATGATGTCTTTTCTCCACAAAGACTGTTGAAAAGACAATGGGCATATAAAATCCGAGGCTGTCTAGATTCTGCACGTTTACAAGCAGGAGCTTAAAGCTGTTCTATTACCTAAGGTAGTCAATAAAGCTAGATAGGACCTCGAGCTGCGAGAGCCAGGGCGAAACCAGAAAGAATTGACTCTGCCTCAGGTTTCCTCCGAGTTTGCCCAACCATTTGTCCCTTCCTGGCTCAGACAATGGCATCCCTCTCATACTAGTCCCTAAGTTTCAGGCCCAGCCCGTCGTGCTCATCGCGCAATGCTACCATTCTGTTCTTGCTTGCGTTTTCCATCCATGCCAAGCGTGAAAGGTTGCATCCTTCTTCATGTGCTAGGTGCTGAAACCCGTGGTAAAGGAAAGGCAGGAGGGAGGTTTTCCATATGGGCATACGCCGTGTTTTCCACATGGCGAACAGGAACAAATATGATGATAGGGCTACCATCGTGCCTGGGTAGATGACATAAAGCCAATTAATCTCGTACGTGCCTTTGTGCCATGTTGCTTTCCCCATTAAGGATTGTTTCGCCGTGTGCAATAGATGGACAGTAATACCCGTCGCTAGATTGGACATGTACTCATCCAATGTTGTTTCTAGACTGTTTTCGGCTTCACCTATCCGTTTTTCGATCCAAGACCGAGCGAAGATATCTGTGACCTTTCCAAAGGCTTTGAAATGGGTGTCGTTCTTGGGGTCCAGTAAAACGTAACCTTCAAGGAACTTTCCCAGGGGATGCTGGAGCTCTTGGCTGGAAACGCGATTCACTTTATAGTCGCAAGTTCCAAGCTTGCTGTCCGAGTTACATGGAGCTTCGAAGATAATTTCGTCTCCGGTTGTCGCCTTTCCCGTCTTGGGCAGTATCCGCTCAGGGGGCTCTGGGGCCAGTGTCGCAGGAAGTCTCGGGGACGAAAGGGTGGGAAAATGCTGCACTTCCCAGTACAGAATGCATTCTGCCGCTTCTGCACGGTGGGGCTGTCGACAGAAATAGCGGCGACATGAATGATTACAGCCAAATGGTCGGCAAAGGATGATTCGAACGTACTGTTTACTGGAACATTTCGGCTGGGCTCAAAGTTAAGTATGGTGCCAACAGGAGCAGACGTATTATGTGAAGTTGCGTGATAGACGGAACTGCTGATATTGGCTTTTTCCGAGTAACCATGTCCTGTAGAATCGACGGTAGCCGGGACACTCTAGCACTGGCTTTGTACGGTCAGTGTGGTGTAATTGTTCCACTCGCAAGATTCGCCGCTGCATTGGAAAGGAATAGAGTTCAGCATGTTGAATTCGGGCGACACTTTGGACTTCTGTGTGTTCATGCTAAACATCCAAGCTGAATAGAGGGATGCTTCCATTCTTTGATCGGCTTTGATATCGTCGTTGTCCATGATAACCACATCGCTTGGTGGATGCAGATCAAATCCGTCCACAAAAGGCAGCCTGTTAATGCTAGGATCTCGGTATTCCGGTGTTTCCGGCTCTCTCACTTCTGTATAGTTGAAGACGATTGCATTCTGCATCGAGGGACCGAGGTATAGTGTCCCAATGTACAACATGCAACCGAGCGTAATGTGCAGAGACTCACTACGAATCGATTAGCAAACATGTTTCCGAACTGGCCTTCTCCAGGAATCAAAGATTCAAACTTACAGTGTGTGTCTCGACAAAAGTAGTCTCACCGCTCCTGAAAGGCCCCGAGACGCTGCATCAAATGTTTGCAAATCCGATACTGGTCTTGAAGAGAATCCCAGAACTGATACCAGCCTAGCTGACCCATGGCTGACGAAACTGGGACGAACATGAGCAGCCTGAGAACAGTGGATATCTGCGATAGGGCGGATTGGAGAGTTTTGAACAAGCATACAAGCCATTCGTAGTATTTGAGCTCTCCCGAATCTTTGCCATTATGATAGGAAAGAAACCAGCAGTAGACGCCAAATACTACAGCGGATAGGAACATGCACACGAGCTCCATGTACCATGAGCCACTGATGATAAGAGCTATCCTCGAGGGCGGCTTGCAAGAAACACAAGCTGACGACTGGCCATGGACTGTTGGTGTAGGACTGGATGGCGGGCCTGACAGGGTGGTGTCAGAGTCTTTCCTAGTACAGGGGCCTGACGATGTCGAGAGACTGTTGGGATCTTCCGTGCCCATGTTGACACTTATGAGTTTGGTATTTCGTTGGTATTTGAGATAGGGGGTTCCGCCAAAAGATGGAGAAATTTTCTGATGTGAAACATCTTGGGCCTGAATGTCAGGTTGATGAGAGCATAGCCTCTAGATGTAGCCTAAGCAGCGGAGTGAAAGAATGGCGATGAATTGATACAAGATGACAAATAATGTAAATTCTTGAGATGGAGCATACGGCCGAGCTCAGTGCATGTACAGACTACCTCATTCATGACCACCTGAGTTATGATTATGAACTTGATAATAGTTACGTGACCAAACTGCAGGCGGCCGTTGGCGCATCGAACGAGCACGCAGCAAGTTCATTCTTGGTTAGAATAGCCGAACTTTACACATGCTTCATTTCGAGGCGTCGGGGCTGCTTCCCGGAGCATGTTTCTTCGGAGATCGCTCTCGACACGAACGCCTTGGCGTTGTATTTCGGGTAGGCTAACCAAGGCCACAGCCGCTGGGTGGGGACATATACCGTTTCTAGCATTTGCTTGTGAAACATTGGAGTTTTCAGGGTCCTTACACAAACCAAGGCCTGACGATACTGTCCTCTCTCGAGCTGAGGGTTCCACATTCCTCTCTACCGGTGATCGCCCTAACACGTGGCTCCATGCAACAACGAAGGGTCGCTAATTACGTGGGGTAGCGGTGCGGGCCGGAATTAATGTAGTGCGGCTGAGATAGGGTCTTAATGGCTTGATGCTCGCGTACCAGACATGCAGCTGAAGTTTAAGACAGGGGCATTTCTCGGCCGCGCCCAGTCGCCTATCATGAACACACCTAGTGCTTCAGCTGAGCCACTTGACGCCACAGGGGCGTGGAAGCTTACTATGCCACGATGCGAACGGTACAGGGTAGATAAGGGTGCAAGGCCAACCATCGTAGATATTCACGAACGAAGCAGACTTTAGAAAGAGCAGTGCAATATTCCTTGATAGGGTAAAGACTTGGTCCGCAACGTCTCAAAGACAGAAAACCATTTAATTTTTTGATATCGATGGAAATGACAAGGCACAAGGCAACAGTGTTGTACTTGAGAGACCGGAATTGATGTGAGTTATGGATGATACAGTAGGCGCGTAGAATTATTAAAGAAGCTATCTTTATTCTAGACGTTTGCAAGCAGATACTTCATCCCATTCCACTGTTCAATAGCGCTAGGCAGGATCTGCGCGGCGGGCAGAGCGAAACCCCCACCAGCAGAGCCAGAAGGTCTCAGCTCAATAGTCCAGGCGACCTCCGCGCCAGCAGCACCTGTGAGGTAGTCAGGAGCACTGCCAGTAGTCGCATAGAGAGTGGAGCAGCTGGGTCCGTAGGTGAAGCGGGTGCCGTAGGATTGAGCGATAGTGGTGGCGGTGTTGCCGGCGAGAGTCATCTGGCGTGCGTGGTTACTGGCACGGGCAGAGCAGTCATAGCCGTAGGGAAGCAGGATGTACTGTCCGTAGCTGTGCCAGTCGATGAAGAGCTTGATACCGTTGCCAGAGGCGAGGCGATCGGTGTAAGCCTTCAGAGCAACCATCTCAGGAGTGTCGCCAGCGGCCACACCCTTATAGGTCTCGGAGCAAGGGTTGGTTGAGGCGCCCCCAGGGAGTTGCCAGTTGAAAGGCCAGTTTCTGAAGAGGTTAGCGATTTGTTTGCTTGAGGATGGTCACATCCGTACCTGTTGATATCCGTGCCAATGCAAGTGCTGCCAGATCTAGGTTGACGGTTCTTGCGCCACAGGCGGTCGTTGGTTTGGGTGTAGGCAAAGCCCTGAGGGAATCAGTTCCACATCTTGCGTTTTTGAAGTGAGTTCCTTACATCAGGGTTCACGATGGGGAGAACATAAAAGTCGTACTTGTCAAGGATAGCCTTGACAGTAGCGTCGTTCTTCTGATATCCATCGATGAGCTGGTACGTAAGGTACTCGACAACCTAATCATGCGTTCGTTAGTAAACGTTGAGGTCACAATGAGCGGGAACTATTACCATGGCGGTGATCCACTCGCGAGCGTGGACGGTACCGTGCCAGTAGATCGCGGGCTTAGACCCCTTGCCGCCGCTACCCCAAAGGTGGATGCCCAGTAGTGAGCGTCCGCCGTACGAGCTGCCGGCGTTCACCAACTCAGAGTTGGAAGGGAAGTTGGACTGCAGGTCACGGATGAACTGCTGGTGGTCGGCGAAGGCGTGGTACGAGTTGAACCACGACAGGTCCGGAAGAGCCTGGATGGTGGCGTCTCCGTTGCCTTGTGAAGTCAGTATTCCCGCACCGATTTCGTAGCCATGATGCAAACGTACTCTCATAGGGAGCAAAAGTGCCCTCCTCGGCGATGTCGGCACCCAGATCCTCATGCAGCACGGTGGTCTCCAGTCCGAGCTTCTCGAACTTTGAGATGTCACCGGCAGGGATGGCCACATCCAAGTGCTCGCTGTTATCGAGGTTGAACGGGATGGCAGCGATGTTGGAGATCTTCGCCTTGATGGAAGCCGCATCGTTGTGGGTGGCAATGCGGAAGGCCTTGAATCCATCGTAGGTGATCTTCTTCTCGAGAGGGGTGACAGCCGCGGCGGAGGCCAGCGGCAGCACGAGGGAGAGGCCAGCGAGGAACTTCATTGTGAGCGGCACACTCTGCTGGAGGTCGGAGGTTGGAGGCTGGAGAGCTGTAGGTCAGAAATGCATCCTTCCAGGCGTTCATCCGCCCCTTTTATGGAGAGAAGAAGGCGCCTCCATTCTTGTGTCTTTCGCGGTAAGGCTTCCCAAGGTAGGACGACTTCCTATGGTGTCACTGAACGACCTTTGCAGAAAGCGGTAGGTGTGATCTGAGGCTGCATCATCCCGTTGATTGATAAGGAAGCTATGATTGGTGCTGTCATAGAACCCCTCACTTACTTCTGGAGAATGAACCCCCATGCCTGCTTCTGCTTGTTGTCGAGGTAGGAGTGACGGACGAGGATGCTTCAAAATCAATGACAGGTGCGGCCAATTCAAAAGGCATGAGCCGACAGCCAGGGGCTGGCCAGCCACTGCCGAGTAGAAATCCACCACAATGTGGATTGAAGAGCGATCTGGGGCAGCTAATCGGGCAGCTCGGCAAGACCAGGAACATTCGTCAACTGTCGGTTCATGAGCTCGCTTAGCGATGAGCAGGGACTTTGGGGGTATTGGCCTCTTGGATGGTGAATATTTCTTTAGACCTTCCCGAAAAGAACAGGTCAAGATAATCGGGCAAGCATACCATTGAACAGCCAAGACTCGGACTCCCGTGGTGATTACGGGGGAAACCTGCTCACTGATCGAAGCAGCTACGCAACTCTTCAAAATCCTTCCACCTGCCCTTAAAGTTTAAGCTTAAAAGGTTACTTACTGGCAGCGATTGGGTGATTGACGGACTAATGGAATGGGCCGATCTGCAAGAGCCTGCTTTGGTATGGTGCCACGCGCTCAATACGACCTCAGACGGCGGCCAAATCCCGATTAGGTCAGCTTTGTTGGACGCAACCGCTGCAGCTTATTCTGAGAGATCTATTGAGTTCTGGGCCCAAGGAAAGTCATTGAGGTTGAATTGAGCCTTTGAAAACGGCCATCTATGTCTGATTTGGCTGGTTTGAGGCCCAAAGTCGTAGGTATCATCGGCTTGATGTACGCCGTACTCAACGAAGCAAGGAAGGATACATCTCCGGAGATGGCGGGATCACGAATTATTATCTCTCAAATCAAGGTGGTGAGCAATTGCCAAGGCCTTAAAATGCGCGGCGGGACCACACTCAAGGTCGTGACTGGTGATACCCCAGTCGCCAAGCAATCGACCAAACGAAAACGAGGTTGGAGAACTCGACCAGTGCGACGATGGAGATATCAACCCAAGAACAACACTCATGGACTTCATAATCAGATGTGGTTGAATTGCCATTGCCCGTAGGCTATCTTCTCCAAGATTTCACTTTGTAGTAGCCACTTTCATTTGCTTCAAATTCAACACCACTCTTTCCGAACAACTCCTTCAGCTCTTCCAGCTCCTCTGGGGGAACTTCGCTCCTGTCCGTCGTGCTAAGCATTCGCCGATATCGTATCTTGCGTAACTTGGGACAACACTGGCCTACACGTGACGCAAACACTAGCAGGTCATTGTCCACAGGACCTCGTCTCAAGTCCATCAGATCCAAGGTCTCCAATCTCTCCGGCAGCATTCTCTCAAATCGCCGCACAGTGTGTGAGCTCTCATCATCGTAAAGATGATGCCATGGATCGTACAAACTTACGCCGTCGATATCGAGACGTTCGAGGACTTCGAAATTCTTGAATATCGTGACCACGTCCAGAAGCTGCTCTCTTCTTCCCTTGGGTACTTGAAGAAGCGCTGCGTTTGAGTGCAGTGTCAACTCCGTCAGTTGATGCTGCAGTGGTTCGAGGGCTTCCACCATCTCTCGCGGCGTGCATTCACGCGAGCCCCCATCAATTTGTGGATATCCCCGCGTATTCTGTCGATCACCAGTCTGAAGATCATCCGTCCAACTGAACCAAAACTTCTTCACGTTCGGAAATCCGCGTATCAACTCCTTCATCTCTGGGCCAGTAAGGTTTGCCATCGTGAGCAAGAGTACCCTGACTGTATCAAATCGAAGGCCAGAGATGGGGCCGTGGACGGTCTCGAGCCATAGTGAGTCGAGGTTTGGAGCCCACTCTGATAGCGGCTGGATATTCTCAGCAGCTCCGAGGTTGTCGATGTTGAAGTCATGAAGTTTCGCTAAGAGAGGCGCGCGTCCGATGGTCTTCGCTACCGATGAGAGTGTCTTGAAGAAGGTGGCCTTGTTTCGTCTTTGATAGTAGACAGTGCGGACGTTGGGCGTGTGAGCCATGATCATCTCTGTCAGAAACTGTGCGACTTCTACTTTCGTCTCCTCCGGCACTTTCGAAGTCTCCACATGGTAGAGGAACACTTCCTCCCAAGTCAGAGCCTCGGGTATCGGCACGTCCAAAGCCTCTGCAGCCGACACGAGATCCATGTGGTTATCGATTGTTCCACCGTATAGGTCGAGTGCCGGATAGGTTGAAATGTCCTTCACCTCGGCCGCCATCTCCGGGTTGGCCATGAAGCTGAGGAGTAGTGGGATGAAAGCCGTTAGGCGCGGTCCCCCGTACATGTGCTGGGGGTTGATGAACTTGAATAGTTCAGCCACGGCCACGCTTCGCAGTCGCCTACATACGTGAGACAGGGCGAGAAGGCTTGGTTCAGCCCCTATCTCATAGTCCCCATCGTCTTCAATATCGGGGAGTTTGCTGCAGATCTGTCGGAGAATCTCCACCGGAAGCAGGTCAAGTCTCATCTCTCCCATCATGTATTTGCGTGATATCCTTCTGATCGAATGATAAAGTTAATGATTACCACATCAAAAAGACAATTATCGACAAATTTGTTTTTGAGTTGTTCATTGCTAAATTCATTTCCCAGTGAGCTTGCTGAAGTCGGGTTAGCGTGTGGCTGCCTACAAGCCCCGCTTTTACTTAGTCATGTCCACTGTGCCATCAACCCAGGACATAGAGGTCTGGAGTTGATCAGATTTGTATGTAGAGGACATTATAACTGGTTCCATTGAGAGAATAATATTTTATTAAAGCCATGGGTTTGATCGTTGAACGGTGTAAAGTGTCTGGTATTTCTATAACAGTCTCTGGAAAGAAAGAAGAAGGAAAACACCGTCGGTGGGCAACCGTTGCGCGCAGACCGGGAGCTTCGTGACAGTGCAGGCGCCGCATTGCTGACTGAGATAAAAGATTGTGAATTTGAGGAAGATGATGAAGGAGTGCCGAAAGTCTATGTCTGCTACCTCAGCAATAAGAACGACACAATTAGGGCTGCTGCCAACTTCAGCGCCATCACTCTTGGAGCGTACGATAAGGTGCTCACAGAACGAGAGCAACTCAACTTCCACTCATTAGCGACAAAATTGAAATCCTTGAGAGAAGGCTTTCTTGAAAGTTTCGACGGATGACAACTCGACATGATCTTCAACACTCATTCATATAATCTGCAATACACTACGCATGAGTCAACTTTGTATCGAAATGGTAAAATTGAACGTGTTTTAGGAAACTGTCTGATGATGTCCTTTCTATACATTACTGTTGTTGTGTATTGAAACCAAACCCTCTAGCCAAAACGCCTCGAACACCAAGTTCGCTCAGTATCCCAAGGGCCATTGGTACTATTCCCAGTCCTTCTCAACCTTCCAAGCGTCACTAGGGTGTAAGCCAGCAGCAGCAAAGTCGCAACCCCGGTGCCCCCATTTCCTCCTGAACACCTCGCGCCCAGCTTCCGTCATCACGTCAATGCCTGTCTGAAAGCCATATGCGTCGTAGTAGTAGGGCTCGTTGGGGTCTCCGCCTCGTTGGCCCACTTGCCATGTGTTCCTTTCCCGCTCGGCGTGTTTGTGGTTGAACATTTCCTGGCCGATCCGGAAGAGCCGCTTGAAAGATGGAAGCGGGTCACGAACTGTTGTGATGGCATCTGCGCCATCGATAACGGCACCGTCGCCTGACTTTGGCGGCAGCTTTGCTAAACTGTCCTCCAGTCCCCTAGCCGTCTTCTTCTTCAAATGATTATCAACTGCCTTTGGCACTGGTGGGTTGGGGTCGGTGAAGCTGAATTCGTCCGGTACGTCGGTCTCCCGGTAGAGCATGCGGAGGTCTTCAAGCACCGACGCCACATCCTGGATGATCCCTGCCTTGGCGCTGAGCATGCTCCAGCCCGCTTCCTCAAGTCGCCAGTGCATGTCGCAGTCCGTCATGTAGTACGGGATAAATGTGTCCCAGCCGCCGACGTCTTCGTAGGCTGTTGGGTTTACCAACGCAAGATGATCGTAAGCAAATAATCTTGCGCCCCACTTCCTGTCTGTGTGGAGGGTATGATTGACCTCCTTGACCGCGAGATCGTAGATGGTCTGGTACTCGGGAGTGTTGACGGGCCCTGAGAGTCCCTCCTCGCCTTCCTCGAGAGACAATACGAGGGAGTCCATGTGACTCCAGAAGTAGTACGGCCATTTCCTTTGCTTGCTGAGCGAAACAAAGTAATTCTGCAGCTGGGCAAAGTTGAGCAGCACCGGCGTGCTGATGACATTAACGCCGAGCATGTGCAGCTGCGTGTGGTTGAGGTATAGCGGGTTCTGCAGCGTTAATCTGTTCAACGCGTTGGAGTTATGCACGCCTGTGTTTTCTACCACGTATATCTGGTCTGCCGGCCAGCCCGCCGTGACGTATCCGACAACAGTCTGCAGCAGCATTGGCCAGCTGCGCGTGAAGCCAATGAGCAATGGAGGTGCGATCGGTAGTTCGTACTTCTGGTATGCGTTTGGTTCCTTCGGCTGGTTCCAGGAGGGCACCGGAGGTGGCTTCGACGACATCAGCATGGGGAAGGGGTCTTTGACGGGTGGAGGCGTCCATGTCGGCATTGGCTTGTATGTCGGAGTTTTCGGTGTGTTCGTCTTTCCTTTCGCCCTCGCAGAACTCCTATCAGCGACGCTGGTGATAACGGTGCTACCGAGGTCCGTTTGCAGAAAGACAAACATGAGGCAAACGGCGAACGCGACGTATAAGAATGGGAAATGCTGTCGGGATCTCGTGGATAGCAGTCTCGGGGCTGCTATGGATATCATAATGACGTTAGGTGTGAATTGTAACCGATAAAGTGGTGGTATGGTGAAAGTTGAGATGTAGGTGGTGGTGGTGGTGATGATGGATGTCGAGGTGATATCACGGGCCTGAGGTTGAAAGAGACGCGGCGAATAAGCGACCAGACAGTCCTGTTTGCGAACCTTCTTTGTTTACCACCGAAGGATCCAGGAAGGGAGCTTTCCTGGTCGAGGTCGGTGTCACAAGGTAATCGCCTAACGGGTTGTTGCTTCCTGAATGTTTGCTTCGTATTGTTTATGTGGTGATTGGGAAATCACGACCCAAGTTTTGATGCTTCCCGTTTCCCGGTGCACAACAGCGCGTTAGTGCCTTCTCAAGTCCCACGGCAGACGGACTGTATTATTTCCGTCTTCCCATACGTATGCGTCAGGTCGAGTTGTTGTCGCAAGCTGGGGTGGCGCATTCATTCATCATCAACTATTGGCGCTGACTGGAGTCGATACCCACACTTCACAGCCATTCGATGTGGCTCATCTTGAAGTTGACGATTGGCAAACAAAATCCGGGAACAACCACCATTGCCGAAATTTTCCAACGATGAGACGAACAGAACGGGAAACCTATACATCCATTTTACCATTGCTCATGGCCATAGCTTAATAGAAAATCTGTGTGCAAACATGTCTTACCCGTTGGTGGGAGAGAGACAAAGCACCAGACCCAGAGCTAAGCATGTTGTCAGCGTCACCGCTCACGTACCTATGAGCTCACCCAGGGCACTAAATACAGACCACCGACCAGGATGACAGATGTTTCAGGCCCACCAAAGCGCCATCAGAAAAAGAACCAGCCAGAGCCACGCGTTTTTAGCAGGGCCCGTTTGGGCTCGGACCCGGTTGGTCGAACGGGTCGTGGGTTTGCTGCGCTTTGATGGGCAGGGGGCCGAACAACCGAGCACGCACCCGTACTGCAGGGATGAAGGGGAGCCTCAGCGGGACGTCGGCGGACAAGCGTGAGGCCTAGTGGGCGCTCCCGTCTCAACTACGACAAAGCTTGGCTCTGGGGGGCGAAACTGGGAGGCTCCTGGTTTGCGTGGATCGACGATGGGATGTCCCCAGGTGGGATATTTCTGGGTTGTGTTCTGGGGAGGTCGCTGTGGCTTGTGGCTTTGAACTAGCTGGGCCAGACTTGCGCTTGGATTTGTCGTTTCCTTTGAAGACTGGGTTTGTTATCGCCTCACTACCTGCATGATGCTAACGGCAAGCGAGAACGAGGCCACATTACGGCGAGAACGGCTATCGGCTGAGTTCGACGTCGCAGCTCGCCAATCGCTGCTGAACCGTGACTCAGCTTGCGGTTCATGGCTGGAATGCTTCTGACGGTATGCTGGTGCGACCAATTTGGACCAAATTGGCCGGACACCATTTCCCAAATGCCTGTGGCGGTCAGCTAGCGTTCAAAACAATGCTTAAGCTTAGCTGCAAGCTTCTCGAATGGAATGCGTACCTGAGAACGGGCGTAAGTGAATGGCGTCTGTGAGCACTTCTAGCCGTGTTCGCTTGGCTTGGCCTCACGCGAAACCACGGCGCAGTAGAATCCGGCGGAGAATTGGTGATTGATGGGTATCGTGATTCTAAACATCAAAAATATAGCTAAGATGATGAGCCTCTATTCGTACATGTAACACAGCGGCGTGCCAGCCACGGTGTTCATTAGATCCTTGATCTTGACCGGGGTTGTCAATGGTGTCAGGTCAATCAGATCGTCGACGCTGCCATTAGGGCTCTTAGGGTTATCTTGGAGCGAAAAAGTGCCGAACACGCCCTGTCGATTGGCAAAGTCGAGGTTCTGCCAGATCCAGTACACGCGATCGACTTGGGCTTGATGGACCCAGAAAGCGGGATCCCCGGGCGCGATTAATCCATCCGCGCCAGGATCGCCGCCGATAATGAAATGGCCTCCACCGTGGACACCCAAGGTGTTCGGGAAGAAGCGATCGTCGCCCTGTAAAAGTGGTGCGAAGGTCTCGATAGTCTTTTGTTGCGTGATGAGGTTTGTTGTGTTTCGAAACGAACAGTATTTTGCTGCGACGTGTTTGTTCAGATCCCGTTTTAAACATCGCGGCAAGTCTTCTAGCGGATCCGTGACGTTGAATGGCTTGTCGGTACCATACTGTGCAAGTGCCGCTGGTCCGATATGAACCACCATCTTGGAGAACGGTCCTGACTTCACACATCCGCCACCAGACCCCGGCTCTAGGACGATGAGGTTGTTGGAGAAGGGCTGCCGCAGACGAAGGCCATCGTGGGGGATGAAGGCACCGTCACTGCCCAGGGAGGTTTCGGAGCCGTCGAAGACTGGGGAGGCGGCGGGATCATTGATATCAAGACCCCATTCCCAGTATGGTAGTGCGCCTTTGTATGCGCATTCAGTTCGCAGCTTTTGCTCGAATGTGGCTAGATAATATCGATGCCAAGCGAAGAAAGACGCCTTGATGAGTCGATAAGCTTAGTCCTACGCGACGAAGAACTTTCACTTACGGTCAGGTGTGTGTTTCTAAAGCTCGTGTAATGTACGGCAACGAAATCATCGTAGAGCGATTTCGCCATTGGAACCCTCTTTGGGTCTGACAAAACAGGTTGCCTCATGATGCACTGAACAGCGGCGACAAATGACTTTCGTTCTGCCGTTGAGAGTGTCCTCCTGTTAGGATTGGTTAGCATGAACAAACCAGTTCAGTCAGCAATATAATGAATCCTGAACGTACCATTCCTTTCTCATCAACACGTTGTTTCCATAACATGAACTGGTGACATTTCTGAAAGAAGGCCGATGGTTCTGTTTTCGGATGTTGTCGAGCGCCCTTCGATTGAGCTCCGCCAACGCCTTTCCGCTATCGATGTCGGCCAACGTAAAATTCCCTGAATCGGTGGAGTTTCCGAGTGGTGTCCCAGTCGGCTCTGCCTGTGGTCTTCCAGTCGGTGTAAATGGTCGACGCGTCGGTATCCTTGCAGATTGTCTTCCGTGTCGCCATACTCGATGTCTGTCTCTCCCCGCTCCAGGTCTCCCCGTTGGTGTGAAAGGCCGAAGCGACGACGAACTAGAAGGAGACCCCGCGTTTGGTCCTGCTTGAGGCCGTCCCGTTGGCACGAATGGCCGGGTTGTGAATGAACTCGCAGATGGTGCTGCTGGCCCTGCTAGCGGTAGGCCTGTTGGTGTAAATGGCCGAAGAGTTGATGAGCTTGGAGGTCCTGCATTAGGTGCTGCGAGAGGGAGCCCTGTCGGTGTGAAAGGTCTTGGTGATGACGAACCGGCAGGTGATCCAGCGTTTGGTGCTGCCATAGGAAGCCCCGTGGGGGTGAATGGTCGAAGTGTTGATGAGCTGCCTTGCTGTCCCCCATTTGGTCCTCCTAGAGGTCTTCCTGTTGGTGTGAAAGGTCGTTGCGATGACGAGCTTGCAGGTTGGTCCCTATTTGGTCCTCCAAGAGGTCGGCCTGACGGTGTGAAAGGCCGTAATGATGACGGGCTTGCAGGTGGTCCACCATTCGGTCCTGCTAAAGGTAGCCCTGTTGGCGTAAAGGGCCGGAGTGATGGTGAAGTCGCAGGCGAACCCGCTTCTGGTCCTCCTTGAGGTCGTCCTGTTGGTGTGAACGGTCGGGTCGTCGGCGTATTCGAATCAGGCCTCCTATCCTTCCCTTGTGCTAGTGCAGCGGGGGCCAACAAAATGTAGATGACCCCCAGAATCCAAGTCCAGCGCACGATGCGAGCCATCACGCTGGAGAGAATTCAGTGTATCAACGAGGTTTAACGAACGGTGTTCGCTGGACTACGCTTTGCACCCCCACTGGGGACCTAGTTCAGGGCTTTCGACATGATATACGAAAACCCTCATCCGCCCATGCCAAGTGGTAGCGCAGAACCATGGGACCACCAGGTTTCATCGACAAGATATTGGCGAACTTTAGGGTGCTACCTTGAGTTGATGAGACAGAGGTTATTTTAGCATTGATGGTGGTGTTGACCCTGTTCACCAACGGGAGGATCAGAGGCCGCCATGGCTGCTAGGTAGGTCCTGGATCAAAGCTTGCTCATTGACTTTGACAGTGTCGAACCAGGGACCGTGCCTGGATGGGAGCTCTCTCCACATACCAGATGTCAAGCGCACCGACACTACCGTGACTGCCTCTGCCATTTTGAGCGCAACGTCTTTCTTATCTCGGCCGAGAATACGACGGTCATCCCCGACAACTTCCGGGAGCACTTGGTCGAACGCGTGTTGTCGTAAGTTGACTGAACGAGAAGACAGTACTCAAAAAGGAGACAGATAGGAATTTGACAAATGCAACTTTGCGGACACAAATGGTGGGCTTGACGACCTGGACTAGCAAGTGGAGGCTTAGAGTTAGATCAATAGTCTTTTACCTGACTAAGACAACGACACCACAGCGACTGGGCGGGATTCCGTTTGGCTTCGACCATCGCATAGAACATGCGACGAAGAACCTCAAAAGTCCTAACAGAACAAGCGGAGGCGATAACGTTCCCGCTCGGTAGCATGACATTGCGGGCAAAATAGAAAACATTATAGTTACCTCCCCAAGTCTTTGAGTCATGAGAGATAGGTGGGGGAATTTTGAACTTTGGCTTTGAAGCTAGAAGGCCAACTTCAAGTCGAGTCGAAGTCAAAGGGTAGAGCAAAATTGTAGTTCATCAGCTTACTCCACAATTCGGCACTTGGTTGAGCCTGAGATGTCAGCTCCGGGTCACAGCAGATGACATGTCTCGGGCCCAGATGCACGGAAGACTTCCAGAACGGGCCTCGCCCAAACTCCTGGGCTCAACCGTTTGGTCAGACCATGCGTTCTAGAGGGCTTGAGAGACGGCGTCATTTTTCGACGCGGTCTAGAGACAGCGACGTGGGTTGGATCGGCGCGGTTGGGCGAGCCCATTAGTCAGTTGGCTAAACCAAAGAATAGAAGAGGCGGAGCAGCCTCCGGAGGAATATCTCAATGACTGAGGTAGCGGGAAAAGTCTCCTCGTCCCGGTCGTAAACTTGACTCTCAATCCTCGCAACCCCGGGGAGCGGTCCGGCTGCCCAGGGTCGGGTATTTAGGCGGTTCGCGGCCTGAATGGCCCATTTGAAGGATATCCAGATGTTGGACCGAGGCTTACAAGTTTTTAATTTGATAAGGTGTACTCAAAATGCATACATGTGGTGTATAAGATGGATGCATCAAAGTAAAGGCCGGGATGGAGTTGGTTGGTTGCCCATCAAGGTTGCGTGAGCTGAGCTCTTCCTTCAAGCGCATTCGCCTCGCCAAAATCACAGCAGCTCGCCCCACTTACCCAACGCAACCAGCGCTCTCTCTCGGCTAATCCTCAGCGCCGTTTAGCGTGTAAGCCCCCAGAGCAACAGCGGTGATTCATTTTTCGTCACTGAAATTCGACTCACTGTTGACTCATCACAGCGCACGGGCCCCTGTCATTGGCCGATGAGTCGATAAACCCCGCCACCACTGATAAGATAAAAAATTCGAAAATCCCGGGCCGTCGAGATGGAGGGGCAGAGGGGTAAACAATTTCTCGAGCACACTCGCGACAACACCAAGCCAGCGGCCGCGCCATCACCAGCCGCAACATAGCCAAGACCCGAACGACTGGACTGCGATCAACAGACACTCTCAAATCGCCCAGCATGGCTTCCAACGAGTCACCCGCCGCTCCCCACGAGCCCCCTTACACATACCGCCCGAACCAGGGCTACGAACAGACCGAGGAGGTCTCAGCCGAGCTCAAGAACGTGCCCCGCGACCCCTCGGCGCTTGACAAAGATGCCGATGATGACATGGAAGACATTTTCGGCGAGGACGACGACGTCCCCGACGACGAGTGGGCAGGGGATGCCGGCGACTTGACAAAATCGTACAACCGCCAGCGCATGTTCAACAGCAACAGCAACGGCAATGGCGACGGCGGCGCAGCGCTGCCTCGCTCCAACGCCCAGCGACCGACGGCAAACACCTTTGCGAGCGTCGACGACCAGATCACCGCCCTCTCGAAGCACGCCGCAAAGATCAGGCTCGACAGCGTCAAGGGCCGCGACGATGACGAGAAGACGAAAGACAAGGCGGACCGCGCGACGAGCGAGCAGGTGCTGGACCAGCGCACGCGCATGATTCTCCTGCAGATGATCAACCGCGGCGTGGTCAGCGAGATTTACGGCGCCATCAGCACCGGAAAGGAGGCCAACGTCTACCATGCCGTGCTGCACCCCGAAGACGACGGGCCGATCGTCCAGCGCGCCATCAAGGTGTACAAGACGGCGATTCTGGTGTTCAAGGACCGCGAGAGATACATAACGGGCGAGCACCGTTTCCAAAAGGGTTTCGACAAGAGCAGCAACAGGAGCATGGTCAAGCTGTGGGCTGAGAAGGAGTTCCGTAACTTGAGGAGAATACACGCTGCCGGTATCCCCTGCCCGGAGCCCATCAGCTTGAAGCTGCATGTTCTGGCGATGGGTTTCTTGGGTGACCGCAAGGGATGGGCGTACCCTCGCCTGAGGGACGCCAAGCTGGCGGGAGACGATGTCGATGAGCAGTGGAGGGGACTGTATATCCAGCTTTTGGGTCTTTACCGCAGGATATACCAGGTGTGCAGGCTCGTCCATGCCGATTTGAGCGAGTACAACATCCTCTACAACGAGAACAAGCTGTACATCATCGATGTCTCTCAGAGTGTCGAGCCCGACCACCCCCGTGCCTTGGAGTTCCTGCGTATGGATATCAAGAACGTCGGCGACTTCTTCAGGAGGAAGGATGTTGACACTTTGTCTGACCGCGCCATTTTCGACTTCATCACGGCGACGGAGGGCCCTGTCGAGGAGCCTGCTCTGGCGGAGGCCGTCGAGAAGATCTACCAGAGCAGACCCGCCGACGAGGATGAGGCTACCGCGGAGGTCGAGGTTGATAACGAGGTTTTCCGCAAGCAGTACATCCCTCAGACGCTAGAGCAGGTCTACGACATTGAGAAGGATGGTGCCAAGATTGGGCAGGGCGAGGGCGATAAGCTCGTCTACAAGAACCTGCTCGCTGACACCGTTGTTAAGGAGAACGAGGAGCAGGATGAAGAGGAGGATTCCGAGGATGAATCTGGCAGCGGAGCTTCCCTTGGCAGCGACGATGATGACGATGACGACTCAAAGTTCGACAAGGGCAGGCCTAGAGGGCGCAAGCACGAGGACAAGGACGAGAAGAAGGTATGTTGCTGCTCGAGCTTTGGCTGATGGACACCACTAACACACTACAGGCGCACAAGCTGGCAGTCAAGGAGGCCAAGCGCGAGAAGCGCAAGGACAAGATGCCCAAGAGCATGAAGAAGAAGCTGGTGTCGTCCACTTCCAGGAAGAAGCACTAAGTCAGTCGCCCTGGTACTCGAGATCGGCCAACCGTATCGGAAAGCCTAGGGACGGAGACAAGCTTGCAATCGGATGATGAGACTCGATCGGCCATGGACGACCGACGTGCTGTGTTGCGCACACCTGCGTAACCGCCGTTGGCCCGTCGTGAATGGCTCTAGACAGCCTTTCGGCATATCATGATGATCAAAGAGAGCCCTGACGATTGCAATGTCTGCTGTGGTGGTAGTGTATCGGAGACGATGGATTACGACGGATAGCTCAGATACCAAGATAGACCCAGCGGAATAACAAAAGCGTGTACTTCGCCATTCTCAACGTTCTCATCATTTGGTGACACCCCTGCCGTTTTGTCCGAACGATGTTCCAGGTGGTCCTTCCCTCAGACGGAAGTTCTAAAGGCGGAGGACGCTCCTTCCTGCCCATCACGACCGGAGCGCAGAATGAGGAAGGCACCTGCCCCCTTCCTCCCCCCTCCATGCTCTTTCCTTCCCAAGGCAGGACCTTCCTTCCATCGATGTCTACGCCCCTCACGGTATAAAATTCTTCACATCAACCGCCTTCCATCGATTCTTCTCCAAAGTCTCAACACCGTCACCATCGAGGTTGAGACATCTCTCGCTCGTTCCGCTCCCACGGCCACCATTCTCCATTCATTTCGCGGCCGTCTTAGCATTCACACTCATTCAATCCCAACGCAATCCAACATGTCCCCCATTCTCTTCTTCCAGCTACTGCTGGCGTCCCTCGTGGCTGCCCAGGCGAACCACATCGTCCATGGCTTCGAGTACTACGGCTGCGTCAACATCACCTCGGACCAGTTCGGCGCCATCGTCAATTTCCCCGCAGGCTTCACCCCCGAGCAGTGCGAGTCTGCCTGTACTGGCTTCGACTATGCTGCCGCATTCCCTGAGTAGGTCTTCCGGCATTGCCGTCAACGATCCCCGCTGATGTTTCCTGTGCTCGGCAGTGGCTGTCGCTGTGGACGCAACATCGCCAGCCTCCCAAAGGTAGCCGAGTCCATCTGCTCCAGCCCTTGCGGCGGCAATACCTTCCTCGGCTTCTGCGGCTTCAGCGATGCAACTTGCAGCTATGCCAACGTCTACCGGGCCTGCGACGACTTTCCCTCTGATCCCAACGCTCCTGCTCCCAGCTCGCCTGGCTCTCCTTACCCTCCCGGTTCGAACCCTCCTGGTGCTAGTCCACCTGGGTCTAACACGCTCTTCTCTTACCCTCCTGCCTCTCATCCTCCTGTCTCCTACCTCTCTACCCTCGTTAATCCTTCCACTCCGGCCACCACTTACTTGACCGTTCGTCTTCCGACCGTCACACGAACCCTCAAGTTGGCCACCAAGTCTACAGAGGTAGTGGTTCACACGATCCCGCCCGGCGGTCTCTCGACTTCGTGTGCTTGGGAGCATGACCACACACCCGCTCCATCTTTGCCTCCCTTCCAAGGTGTTCCTACGGATCCCATCGTCGTTGTTCAGACCGTCTACGTCCACAAGCCTGTTGAGAGCTCCTCCGGACTTGAAGGCTACGGCACTGTGCAGGGCGATCCTCCTGCGGGCACGCTCCAGGGAGTCCCTCCCGCGGCTACTCAGCCTACTGCGACCACTGAGACATCTACTCTCTGGCCGTCTCAGGGTCAGTCGACTGTCACCATCGCCTATCCTCCCCAGACAGCCGCGACTGAATCTACTCTCTGGCCGCCTCAGGGTCAATCGACAGTAACGGTTGTCTTCCCTCCCCAGACGGCAGCCACCGAGACTACTCTGTGGCCTCCCCAGGGTCAACCTACGACCTTGGTTCCGTACGCGGACCCGGCTGACCCCATTGCGTCTGCTCCGGGCAACGTGGGCAATGCTACAATCTCTGCGAGTCGTGAGGTGCCCGAGTTTCGCACCATTTTGCCAGACGACCCTCCTGCCTCGGCGACTCAGATTGTCCCTGCCGTCGTCACCACGGCCCAGGCTCACCGCGTCAACGCCGGCATGGCCGGTGCTATTGCAATGGCGTTCATGGCCGTTGGTATCTGATATGAAGTATGAAGGATGTTACCACTGTGGATGGTGTCAGTGGAGATCAAGGCAACATGCCGCTTTCTTTTTGGGAAATTTTGGAGGTCGGACACTACTACAGACTGTCGGCCTAAAGTGATGAAGCTGGGAGAAGTTGCAAGCAGATTATGTAGACAATAGTGGCGGCACAAGCCATGTCGAGAATACGAGAAAGTCATCTGTCTCATTCATTATCTCTGGTTCTGTGCTATGGCTAATCAAAGACTCTCAGCAGGATTTCGTGATGATGTTGCCTTGGAGACGAAACAGTGCTCGGGATGAATCCGTCAGGGCGAGGAAGAGGTCAGACACGACGCATCCACGTTCTTGGTCAGCGGGCGGTTTGGTTGCTGCGGTCATTACAGTGGTCGGATCCAGGGGTACAGTGATGAGACTGTGCCGATACAGCGCTGTGGGCCTCCTGGACAGCGTATTTCTGGTCTATTTTTGGCGACAAGGACGTCTGCAAGGCAGATCTCGCACAGTGCTGCAGCTCCACCTGAGACCCAAAAAGTCCGATGGTTGCGGTTCGGTACGTATTGCACGCCTTCCTTATCACCAATTTCAGGGAAGTTGCACCGATTCGGTACTTGCTCGGCGTCGCTCCCGGCTGAGAAGCAGCGTCCAGCGAGTTGTGCCTGACGGGACCTGCCTGACCACAATTTCATCAGCAGCCAGTTTCCCCCGTCGGATCGACTTGCAGCAGCGATTTCTCGAAGAAACAACACATGCAGCACATCCAGGACGACTGATCGCCTCTCCACCCGGCCGATCAATCACTCTGCAGCCATGTCAGAACCGCATCTCGGCGCATCAAGCCCGAGTCGCGACTCTCACTTGGAAGCGCTGCCGCTGCCGCCGCGTGACGCGCCTTTGACCGCTCCGGATGCGGATGCGGACGCGGACGAGGCGACCTCGGCAACGGCGATCCAGCACCACGACGATCCAGCCGACGCCGCACCCCAGACCTCAACCCTGGCCATTCGCTCGCGTCCGCTGACCGGAGAAAACCCCGCCGGCACTGGCGATGACATCTCGCTGGGCCCCTTCTTCGAGGTCCTCGCCCTTGACCTGCGCTATCACATCTACCAGCTAGCGTTCGGCAGCAAGATCCTCCATCTCTACCTCCTGTATCGCCGCAGCCTGCAGCCCGACATTCGGTGGCGGAAAGGCCACCAGCCAGTGCCGGCATGGTACCCTCACTCGCCCGGCGTGTCGCCCATGGACCCGCCATCGGTCGATGCGAGCATGACGCCGCAGTGGTACTGGTGGAGCTGCGTCTGCGCCCCGGATGACCGGAAGCTCGAGACGAAGCTGGGAGACCAATGTCCCAGGGGATTCTTCCAGACGTGTGGTCCTAAGGAGACGTATCTGGGAATCTTGCCGTGGCTGATGACATGTCGGAGAGCGTGAGTTTGACATGAGACTTGGGAAGCACACACATCAGACGATAGGACTGACAATGCACCGCAGCTACGAAGAGACGATCAAGGTCTTGTACGCCAGGAACACCTTCAAGTTCGAGCAGCGGCTGGAGGCCATGTACTTTCCCTACGCCATCGCCACGCCGCACCTCAACTGGATCACATCGCTGGAAATCCGCATACCGGACCGCGACGAGTCCCTCACCGACCGCACCCTCGACAAGGCTCCGCGACCATCGCCTGGCGCCCCTCTCATCACGGAACTGCGCGCGCTGAGCCCCCGCGATCAGTACCTCCAAATCATCAACCAGATCGCTCCGACCTTTCCCGCCCTCCGGAGGTTGCACATCTCATTTGAGGGGTCCGTCAGACGTGTTCCCGTGCCAAAGCCGAATGTAACGTCGCTGCTCATCTCCACACTCGGGGAGGTCGACGCGGACGAGTTGGAGGGAGCGGTCCTCGGGCCGATCGACGCGCTACCGCTGGGGATTGAAAAGCAGGTGCTCTTCTACCAGTCGCTATACACGGCGCTGCTGGCCGCAGAGGAGAGGCAACGAGGCAAGGACGTCAAAGAGGTTGAGCATCTTAGGAGCGATGGACGGCCCGGATGGACCAAGTTCTGGCGCTCGCTCGCGAGGGAGAGCGACACGAAGGCAGGATACTGGGTATGCAAGCATGGCTGATGATGTCCGCCATCACCAGTCCCCTTTTAGCCACCGGTCGGTTCATCGAATGGCCCCGGTTTATGTATTCCAACGCCCCGCTGAAGCGCGGCGTTCCTTCTGATTGCCCCAAAGAGGCAAACATCCTCTTAAAGGCATTTTGACCTTCTTCGGGCTGCATTTTGACTTTTCTGTTCCGAACTGCACCGTGCAACCCACCCTCGTCGCGTGCCACCGCCCGACCAGTGTTTTGGGAAAGCAAATAGACAGCCGCCCCGGAGGCTCGCAAGCACTGGCGATTTGCGGAGAAGCTGGGAGAGGAAACGGAGGTGTGGAGCACTGCGAGTATTTGCAGGGAACCCGCCGCCTCCGAAAAACCGCCCCGTTACAGAATAACTCTACCCGGTCTTTTCATGCCACTCCCTCTTGTTTCTGCTATTTGACAACACACTTACCTGACATGACATGACATGCCACACTTGATGCATCGCAGAAATCCTGGTTAATTCAACCAGGGGGATTTGTAGGGATGGTTCATGCGTGTTTTTGCATACGTTGCATACGAGTTACAGCCCATGGGGGCAATCAAAAGGGCCAGGCGCTTTGACGACCACCGCCTTAGTTTCTGTGGATGTGGTCTTTTCTTGTTTGTTTCATGAAACCATCGTCGATGTGAAATTTTGTTTTTTGCGGGTTTGCGATTCCGAGAAATCGTTTGACCCTGTTTGCTGTTGCTAACCTGGTGGTGATATAAATACCTTACGGTTCTCTCGCGAGTGTGGTCTGAAGTCCGGCGCGGGTCGGGTATGCACGCTCGGCTTCTGTCAACCTGTCTTTCTTTTGGCTAGCAAACACACACCGTCGGTCGGCCGCTAGTGTCGAGGAAGTGTTTAGACGTTTGGGATTGTCCTTCTAGAAGGAATCGAAGTTGCTTGGGTTGAATTAGTCGACAATCGCCAAAGGAGGTCTCGTATCCTCCAAAGAAATACCAAGATGTTCACGCCTCTGTCGAGTATGAACGCCTGGTGGTGGTCCATCCTCGAAAACCACATCTACCCCCTCCCCCCCTATCCTCCTCGCAAACGCACAAAACCAATGGAAGTCCTCTGCGTTGGCCCGCCACGCTCCGGCACCGAGTCTCTCCAACAGGCCCTCCTCACCCTTGGCTACGACCACACCTACCACGGTTGGGACATCGTCTACGAGGACCCTCCCATCCCAGCCCCGGGGTGGGTTAAGCTGGCGCGCAAGAAGTACTTCGGGCACGACAACCCGGGCCCGGACTCGGGCGACGTGAGCATCTCGGCGGAGGAGTTCGACGAGCTCATCGGGCACTGCGTGGCGGTCACGGACGCGGCGGCGAGCTGTTTCGCGCCGGAGATGGTAAGGGCGTATCCGCAGGCGAAGGTGGTGCTGAATGTGCGGCGGGATCTGGAGGGGTGGCATGAGAGCGCGGTGAAGACGCTGGTGCATGTGAACGAGAGCTGGAGCTTCTGGGTGGCGAGTTTGTTGGACCGGGAGGCGTTTTGGGCGTGGCATGTGTACGAGAGGTTTCTGTGGGCGTTGTTTTTTAGGGCGCCGGATGGGGATATGGCGGGGGCTATTAAGAGGAATGGGAAGTGGGTTTATCGAGGTGAGTTTCTAGTCGGGTTTCTGAGGAAGGGAGGGAAGCTGACTATGACACAGAACATTGTGATATGATCCGCGGCATGGTGCCTCCTGAGAGATTACTTGAGTGGTCTGTTGACGATGGCTGGGAGCCGCTTTGCAAGTTCTTGGGGAAAGAGGTTCCGGATGAGCCGTTTCCTCATGCGAATGCGACGGGTTTGGGAGGAGGATGGAAGGCGAGGGAGGAGATGGCGACGAAGAGGTGGGTTGAGGGGGCGTTGACAAATCTTATCTGGGCGGGGATCTTCTTTGTTGGAGCGGCTATTGCGTGGATGAAGTATGGAAGATGATTGTCTAAAGTAAAGAGTTGTTACGAAAGCTAAAGAGCAAGTTGTGTTACTGGAGTTGAACTATTTGGTGACGCAAAAGAACCGTGTATAGTAGGGCTTGTCAGACCATCAGTGATGAGAGGATTCCAAGGATGGCATACGCATGAGTTCCTAATCCAACTCATCCGAGATTTCAATCCTCACGATCTTTTTGTGCAATACCAGTGCCTAGTACATAGAAGCTCTGCCCGATCCATCTTCTTCATTCCCTGTAGAGCCGTTAGTGCGCGTCATCCCCCGCTCAGTATCCCCACCATCTGCTCTGAAGTCTTCCAAGTTCTTCCGTCCTCTAGCTCGGACTTTCCCCTTCCTCATCGTTTTTCGCCAGCCCACGACTGTCTCTTTCCATCCCTGAATGGCAGTCACCACTATCACCTTCTTTATTGTCCACTCCCTCTTGATTGTCATCCTCATCTTCTCCGTCGCCAGTTCCCACGTCTTCTTGTCCATTCTCCAAATCTCTTCGCTCGTTGCTCGCAGACCCCAAAGTCTCCGTGACCTCCTTTCTGCCCAGTTCGACCAATCCTGTGAAGTCCAGTTCGTGACCTCAGGTAATCGGACAATGTTCGCAGAGATGATGGTCTTCACAACCAGTCCCAGTAGTGCAATGCTCATGAAAGCCCCTAATGCAGTCAAGATCATGTTGCTCAGTGTCTGGGTGGCTGGAGCTTCGCTCATGCTGAAGATGCCAGTTGCAAAACCAAGCGGTAGAAACACAACCGTGACGCAGGTAAAAAGCTGAGTTTCGACGCCGCGCTGCTCTTCTAGGTCGCTGCGTATGACCTCTAGTTCTTTGACGAGTGATTCCTCGAGCTTCGAAATCTTGAGCAAGGTGCGCTTGAGTCTCAGAATGTCGTGGTTATTTGATACAAGGAGCTTTTGAATGGTGCTCCTATACCGATTCTCGTCTTTCAAAGTCCATCGCGATCTCTCCGCCTGGCGATCTTTCTCCCTGTTTTGCCATGAGGCAATTTGGGCGATGTTCTCTTCAAGATTTTCCATCACAACTCGAATGACTGGCTGGACCTTTTCGATTCGTTTTCTCGATATTGCTGAGTCGCCCTTTGTGGCGAGAAAGATGTCGACTTCTGGCTCTTCTAGCATCTCCAACTCTCGGTCGTTGTCGTTATTTAGAGCCTCGGGCCTGTCGCGGAGGCTCGACCACACTTGGGAGAGAATCTCGTTTGCGCCTAGATTCATTCGTTGTACCATCTTGCCAAAGAAGATCAGTTCCAAGACTCTGCGTTGTTGCCAGGAGTTCTGTCCCAGGGTGCTGAGATGTCCGTTTTCAAGAAATTGCATCATATCGCGAATGATTAGCCCGGTATTTAGGGCCCCTGTGACGTTCAACTCATTATCGTATCCCACCGAGGTGCTGAACTCTACTTTGGCTGCCTCCAAGAAGCGACACGTCCAGTATCGGTCGGATAAATCCCCTTCGAACCGGAATCCCATTGAAACTTTCACAAGAGCTCTGCTTTGCTCACCATTCCCGATGCTGAACATGCCAGCAACTACATGTGTTCCATTCAACGACTGTGCCGTTTTCCTAATCTGGTCAGCACCAGCGTCCAGGCGGTAGAACGAGAAGTGGATCTCTGTGTTCCACGTGTTTAGTACCGCAGCCGTCTCTTCCTCGAAGAAGCTGACGGAGTTTTTGTGTTTTAGGAAGAAGCTGAATATCTCTGCCATTGCCGCGTCTCCTAATGAAATTGTTCGGAGACAGTCCTTATTGTCTGTTGGATTTGCCGACAAAAAGGTCCAAAGTCTCTTTTTAGAGCTTCCGACGGTTCGACCCATTCGCATTCGCTCGTCAATTTGCCCGTCTGAGAGAAAAACCTGAAAACTGCCATACATGGGCCTCGGTCCGCGTAGAGTGTCTCTGTGAAGGGGTTTCTTGCGCGACTTCGGCACGTCGAGCAGAAGGCCCACAAACGGATTGTCTGAAATTTCCACCGGTGTGATATCATTTGCGCGCCTCCAGTCCATCGCGCGCCAGTCCGAAGCTTTAGTAACAAAGAATGTGGGTTCGTTGTAAAGCCACTGATCCTGCAGCTCAACAATGTTTTGCTCGTCTACTGAGTAATTGAAAGGTTGAAAGTCTTTAGATGAGTTCTCGAGTTGAACTCTCGGCTTCATAGGTCCTATCGAGCGTTTGAAACCTCCGTTGAGGAGATTATAAATGTCCGCGGAGGAGCGTGAAAGTATTCTGAGTTCCTTCAGAATTAACTCCATCTCGCTTTTCGGGCCGGGCTCGTGGTGGTCTGGCGTGTTTCTTGGGTTCTCTTCCTGGTCAAGAGGTTTATTCCACTTCGGGTCGTTACACCGCTGCCACAGAGCATATGGTATTTCGAAGGTGACCCCCCAGTAGCGATCCCTCAACCATTCCGACTCATAAGGGGCGGGATCGTTCTGAGCGGTCAGCCAACCAGGGAAAAGGCCGTTGGCTGAGGTGGCATTGACCAAAACCGACATTGCGTGCTCGTACATTTCCTTTGCAGATCGTGAATTTATGGAATCCTGGTTTCGGGCCATGATGATGCCCAAAAGGAATTGCTGAGGGTCACGCCAGTTGACGTCATTGTTCTCCTCATAACTCTTCTGGGACTCAATTGTTGCCTTCCAGACTCCAACGACATCCTGTCGAAGTGCGCTCCCCCTTCCCTTCTCTGGCTTGATATCGGCAAAAAAGCCTAGGTCTGTCGCGCGGAAAAGGGCACAATCTTTCGATCGCAATTGAAACCGAGTTTCCACGAGGCTCCGGGTTACTGCTAGCATTTGTCTCTTAGACTTGGGATCATCGGTGGTGAACCTTTCGAGCATGTGCTGTTGTAGATGCTTCGACGAGTAGGTGTTTGCTGATGTGGTGCCTTCGAAGTCTGGAGCGAGCCCAGTCCCCTCTGCGGCTTTCATTTCATGCCAAATCAAGGCGTTATCCGTAAGATCAAAGACAGGGATCATATCGCCATCTTGCGGTGGGAAAACATAACGCCCCAGCTTATTGAGTTGATCAAGGTCTTTGACCCATGACTCGATCGCGCTCTTGAGCTTGCGCCAAGACAAAGGGAACATGACTCTCCCTTCTTCTCCCATCAACTCAAAAAAGTTACATGCTTTGATGATTTGGAATGAGGCGTTGGCATGAAACTTTTGAGGAAGGTCGTAATCATATGTTCAGTTATCAATCTCATCGCCGTTGACCCAGTAGTTAGGACAGAAAAGGCCCCCAGAGCGATTTGCCTTCTGGAACAGCCATTTGATGTGACCACTACACACTCGCTCAATACGTCTCATCATTCTGCAGATGTAAGATATCTCTTTTCCGTAATCAGGGCTGTGGAAGCAGTCGCAGGATGCTGAGTTATTGCGTTCATGCTGGTAATGCTTCAGGGCAAGAAGCAGAAATTGAAACGCATAGCTAGGATTTGATCGTCAGTAAAATAAGACTGTGCTTCTTCCTACAGGGTTCAACTCACAAGCTCGGAGCCGCGGCTACCCAATGGCTATCCACATCACCACAGGTGAGTGCAAAGCAAGAAAATCGTTCGTCCTTGACGTCCAATACGGGAATACTGCACACTGATAAAATGTACTCCAGGTTTCTCGACAGGTGTTGATCCATCTTGGAATTGGCGCCGTTGGTCAAGCTGTGCTCGTCATCAGGCTGCATCAGGTCGTCCATCATGTGGGAAACCGTCTGCCAGGGTAGTGGAATAACCTCATTCGACTCATCCCCAGTAAGATACTGAAGAGTATAAGCTAGAATTATAGTTCTAGGCTTCATTTTCGAGGTGAAATCCATCGACTCGTCCCCCAATGCTGTCCTTGGTTGGATCGCGTAACGTAGAACTTTACGAGTGCCTCCAACAGAATTCTCCAACTCGTCAAGCTGGGCAAACTCGTCAATCTGGGCAAACTCGTCAACCTGGGAAAACTCGTCAACCTGGGAAGAGTCGTCCACCAGGGCAAACTCGAGGCAGGCCGTCTCGTCCAACGCATGGGTGAAAAGCACAATTTTGTCTCCGCCATCCTCGTGTTCTCGGATAAAGGCGTTCTCGGTGAGTTTGTGCCCGTAAGCTGGGTCATGGAACTTGGCCAAATTGAATTGATTCCAAACGTCAACAAAGTCGAGATTTCTAATCACACAGTCGGGTGTAATTGAAAGCCTGGGTAGAGAGGGCGCAACGTGCGGGCTGACGTTGCTTTGTGTGGCTTCGCCCTCCGTGAATTCGAATCTCTGGTAAATGATGCCACCTGAGGCCACGTATTGCAGCTTGAAAGCGACGCCGTGTTTTGTCTTGCATTCAAATGTCGGCCAGCGATGATTGACTACCTCCATGGGCTTGGAGACTAGACCTATGTTCGAACCGATGCCCCTTGGGGATAGAGGATTTTCAGCCCAATCGAGAAGAGTTTCGAGACGCCATTGAACGTTCCAGGGCTCGGGCATTTCGGGATCATCAACGCAGAAACCTGTCTTTTTCCCAGGGAAATGTCGACTTATTCGCAGTAGGCGTCCACTCGCGCCTACCGTTGCAGTAACGCCTTCATCTCCAAACGAAAAGAAGCTCTTGCGCTGTTGCTTCTCCTTCGCCGCCTCGTCGGTAGTACCCGAATCGTCCTCCGGGTTGGATCTTTCCATCGTTGACGTGAACGCGGCAGGGCTTTGAACGCGTATCAAGTAATCACAGAATTTGCTGAGAGCCGTGGAAATTGATGGTTCAGGGCTCTGACCCGGGGTTGAATGTGGCTTACGAACCTCTTAAGATCATTTCTCGAAAGGAACTGCGCATATAATTGAAAGATTGCGTCAAGTGACCTTGCCTTGTCAAATATCACTTGCATATGAGTTTGATCCTTTTAAATCAATTGTGGTAGGCTTACCTTGCGACTATGTAGCTTGGCATTCGATTTGACCTGTACCAACACGACTTTAGGTCCGAGACTAGTATTGAAGCGGAACGTTTTCGAGGTTCAATACCTTTGCTGCGCCACTTCTTGTGTACAGTGTGACATTTGATTAGGCGCCGAGGACGCAGATGGTGAGTGAGGCCAAGGCTGCCATTTCAAGGGCCTTTAATCCCATGCTGGTCAGACTAGGGCGAGCGTCATGTAGCTTACACCACGGTATCCGCATGGGTCTGCGACTGCAAAAGGCTATGAGCCAGTAGCACAACGTATGACTTATGCATCCCTGAGTACCCTGGTAAAACACTAACTGTATATTGGTTGTGGTAATTGTGGCTGAATACACCTCAATTATGGGGGGTTTTGAGATGGTGGGAAGAAGCAGGCTACGGCGTCTTGTGAGCGGTACGGCTTCAGTGATACGACGCCACCTTGCAGGAACTTCCACTTCGGGCTACTTGACCCTTGATACCAGGCAGGTGATGTCAGAGTGCACTTTCAAGATAATATTGACGCTCTGTGGTTTATGTACATGGGGTTAATGCCCTCACTAGCTGCTACGGTCCAAACAGGCTGCCACTTCAGTTAAAGAGCAGCGTGGAGGTCACAGTGGCCGTTACTCTTGCCTCGATCTTGTAGAAACATGTGGATTCACGTTGAGACTATCATAATGAATGCCTCGGACGATGCATTACCCAACATCAAGCAAAGGTTCTAGTGATCTTCCTAAGCTAACGCCTTGATTTCCTACAGCATTCTGAATCTGCCCAAGTTTTTGTTTGCGGTCCATCCCGGTTTCGGGAGCGCTAAAACATGACTTCAAGCCGAGAACCCGCCACAGCAAGGCTGTTTTGCCCCCAGCATGAGACCTTGCGTGGGCCTAGCAACCAGTTACTGCATTTGACATGGAACAGCGGCACCATCCTCAAATCTAATCATCTTGCAAGACTCCTCCCACAGTTCTCTTGCCTTTTCCTCATCAAGTGCCCATGAAGCGTATCCCATGTCGGTCTGAGAAGAAGCATCAACTGCCTGACCTTGTTCAACACAATCAGCAAGATATCGTCCTCCTCTCCCTTCCCACTCCGCACCGACCGCCGCTAGCACACTTGTTGCCGCTCCCTGGGCCGCGTTTTTCAAATGCCGAATCTCTTCCCAATCTCCCTCCGGCATCTTCAGCGGATCATCCTCCATGTGCCGAGAAATCATCGTCAGCACGCTGCCTGGATGTACAGAAAGTGCATGGAGCCCCTTCTCCCCAAACCGACGCTCAATTTCGTTAGCTAAGTAGATGTTGGCTGTTTTGGATCTTGCGTAGGCTCTGAGAGGATGATATGGTAGGTGGTCATAGTTGAAGTCGTTGAAGTCGATCGGGCCGAGACGGTGGAGAGATGAAGTTACGGAGACTACGCGAGAGATGAAAGAATGGGATGAAGAGGCCAGTAGCGCTGGCTGTAGGAGCCGGAAGAGAAGAAAGTGACCAAGATGATTCGTCGCGAAATGTGTCTCGAGCCCGTGATGGTGCTGCCCTTAGGACACGTCATAACTCCCGCGTTGAGGACAAGTACGTTGATTTTGTTATTAGTCTTTGCAAGAAATGTTTGCGTCGCGTTGCACACAGAGGCGAGGGAGTCGAGAGACATCTCAAGCAGTTGAAGTCGCGATTCACTGTTTGGTGTTGAAGTTGTCATGATGTCCTCCACAGCCTCTCGGCCACTTTGGAGGTCTCTAACGCCCAGAAAGACGATTGCACCGGCTGCATGTAGAGCCCGCGCTGTTTCGAGGCCGATGCCCCTGTTCGCCCCCGTCACAAGTTTGGTCTTCCCTGACAGCCCGTCACCAATAAGTCCTTCATCTTCGATTATTTGCAAGGCGGTGGGTCGCGAGTCTCCTGGACCCTGGGGATTCTGGTGTGCAGCGATGTATCTAGCCATGACTTTGAGATGGGTGCTCAGAGATTTAGTATTGGATTAGAGCAATAATCATCGACTTGGGCTTTCCGAGCATGTTTAAATGGATACCAGTCACATTCTGAGTTGAGATTCATACGTTTCTGTCCTTCCTAAATCGGCGATTCCCTCACGTGCTTTCTAGGCAGCAGTGCAGGGATTGGTAATCTTCAACAAGCTATTGGGTATTCCTTCCTTGAAGAGTCGCCCAGAACCGTTTAGGATGGACTCGCGAGCGTACTCTTATTGGTCTTAGATTGTATTGGTGCTGTGTGCTGTATTTTTATTGAGTTGTGGATGGCCAGTTCGGATTCAAGTGAAAGCATAGCACACCATCAGACCTTAACAACCAGGGGTCCATGGACGGAGATTTGAGAACAGGCGTCATCTAACATTTGCGGACGCGGGCGCCATTCCCGCAACTCCGCACGGAGCTTCTCCAACAATTTGGCTTGAGTCGGGACTCGGAGGCGGAGCGGAGTGGGATCGCGGTGAATGCGGCGAGAGCGGCCGCACCCGAGCTCTTCGTACTCGGGCCGTTGTCATGCCTTCTAAGCTTTCACATTGAAGAAACATGCTATCACTCCACTTAAGATATCTTCCTCATTCCTACTTAAACCCTCATGTCCACGGCAAGGCCTTGATACAGCGAATATGGAAAATCAGGTTCACAAACAATTATTGACAGTCCACATCCCATCATTTCTCCGTTCTGATCCACGATGAGCGTCCGCTGCAGCACTCTTAGCCCCCACAAGCCCACTCTAACAGAAGAGAACCTACCAGATCAAGCGGGAAAGGTAATGTTCTCCTTCTCCCACGATGCATTTCGAAATGCACAATGGCTAACGCATTGCCATCCTGAAGGTATTCCTCGTTACCGGCGCCTCTGGTGGCATAGGCAAAGAGCTGGTCAAGATCCTCTACTTGAAAAATGCCAAGATTTGGCTGGCTGCTCGCAGCTATTCCAAAACACAGGCCGTCATCAACGAGGTCAAAGCTGCTCATCCAACATCTACCGGCGAAATGATTTTTCTGAAGCTCGAACTGGACGACTTATCCACCATCAAAGCATCAGCACAGGAAATTCTTTCCCGTGAGACTAGGCTTGATGTGCTTTGGAACAATGCCGGTGTGATGGTCCCACCTCAAGGGTCTACGACTGTGCAAGGACATGAGCTGCAGCTGGGCATCAATAACCTCGGTCACCAACTCTTCACGCAGTTCTTGACTCCTCTGTTAGAGAGGACATCGCAGGTAGCGATTCGCGACTCGGTTAGAGTCATCTGGGTGTCATCAAGTGCAGCTGATGGTGCGCCGCGTCCAGCCATTGACTTTTCCAACACGGACTACCACAAAGAGGAGGGAATATGGTCCAAGTACTCAAGAGGCAAGGCCGGAAACGTGATCCAGGCGTCTGAGTTTGCTCGCAGAATGAAGGGAAGCGGTATCATCAGCCTGGTCAGTGCCCCACCAACTGACACGGGCGAGCATGTCACTAAACATCCACTATTCATAGTCACTAAACCCCGGCAACTTTGTCACCAACCTCCAGCAGAATATGCCAAAGATGCAGCTGGCAATGTTTGCAAGTCACGAGTATTCCGGTCAATAACCCAAGTGGAAGGCTAACACGACGTAGAAACTCATATCGCATCCGCCAAAGAATGGTGCGTACACTGAGCTGTTTGCTGGGTTGGATCAGTCCATTACTTCCGAGGATAATGGGAGCTGGGGTATGTTGACTCAATGATTTGTGGTGAATTTTGACTAAATAACATAACAAAAAACAGTATCACCATTCGGGAAGAAGGAAGAGCCCCGGAAAGACCTCATTGACCCCGAATTGGGCGCTAAGTACTGGGAATGGTGCGAAGCCCAGGTCAAGCCCTTTTCTTGAACCGTTCCGGTACTGTCATTCACACCCAGAAGGCCGGGGAGAATGGTCTTAGCAGCCTCTACCTCGCTGGCCAATACGGGATGAAGTCTTGTCAATTTCATTGTAATTTCATTGTGCACAATATGTACAGTAATGGCCAAGTTGAATTTGATGTATTTTTCCAGTAATCAATGGGCATTCCTAGATATGCGTGAAGGTGCAAATGAGAGATCCGATGGCCTTCGTCCAGACAAATTTTGCTGTTCTGGTTGACGACCCGGTCCAAGCAGGCAGGCAATCCGCTAACGGCAGGGTCGGGAGGCGCTAATTGCACCAAATTTCGCCTACCGGTTGGGACTAGCTCGAAGAATAGCGGGCGAAGTCTTTAGAGTTGCAGAGGGTTGTCTTTATCTTCACTGTTAAACTTCCTACCGTCTACAATGCAATAGAAGCGTGTCCATAACCCACTGTTTGCTGATTGATCCAAGCCAAGAGTGAGACTTCTTTTCTTGTATCTCATGTTTCAAATCGCCTGTCGACGTCTGAGAAATAGGCGCTTTGGCCAGGAAATCACTGTTGGGAAAGCTGCTTACATTATCAGCGACCCATGCCCGCTACCGACATTCACCACCGAATTATTGACTTGGCGACACGTGATGAGACACTTCCAGATTCATCCTCATCTCAGGGGCCGCAATTCTAGAATACGAATGTCCTGTCCGAACAAAACACACGAACATCACAACAGAAACATCTCGTCTTTAGAGGCCAGCTTCTTGAACATCTTTCCCACTACACGGACTTACTAGGCGGCAGCGAAAAGAAGCCCCCACAGCAATCACGAAGGAGCGCCAGCGAGAGTCATGGCGGCCCCAATCGCGGCCGTGAGGCGCAAACCCCTGCCGGGCCAACAGTTTCCCGGCCCGCCGCCGATGCCGCCACCTCCCGACTTCGACCCCTTTCCCCAGCGTCGGCCAGTCCTTCGCGGGGCGCGGTCAACGCCGAACTTGAGAGACTCGGCGGTGCCGTCGATCTACGATCCGCCACCAGCCTACGAGGAGTTTCCGGGTGTGGACGCGAGTGGCAGACTCAACATCATTCCCCCTAGCCCAGGGAGACTCCCGTCGCCCGCGCCGCCGAGTCCGGGGCCGTTGTTTCCCGGTCCGCCTTCATGCGCAGAGTCGTTCAACGAGCCGCGGTATCGACCCTACCGACCTCCAGCATCCCCGGTCTCTCCGGTCTCTCCAATGTCATCAGTTCCGCCTCTGCCTTCAAAGTCAGAAGCATCTTCATCTGCATCTCATTACCAACCTTCACAACCATCTGGTTTTCATCCTCCGGTCAAAGCGGGAACGTTCGCAGTGCCTTCCAACTATGTCCCTCCACCACCGCCACCTTTCCCTCCTCCATCCAATGCGGCGACATTCCCCGTAACCGCACACGAGCGCCCTCCAGCTTCTCCAGTGTTCCCGGGCCAGCCCTCAGCGGAGACATTTCCCTTGGCAGGGCCCCGTCCACCAGTCTCGCCAAGTTACGCCCCTTCAGAAGCACCTTCCGCAGATTCACAGACACAAGAAAAGACGTTCTGGCAAACAGCACTCGATGAGACAAAGTACTTCGCGGGCGGACTAATCAGTCACCCATTCGAGTATACCAAGCACTACGCCATCCTCCGCCATTCCACTGTCTTGGTCTGGTATCGCGGTCCCTCAACGTCAGTCACAGTCACCATATTTTCAGATGCGCCATTGCCCCCCACCAGGACGGTATGGTTGCAACGGAAGGGCTTCTCCGGGAACATGGGTATGAACCTCAAGTCCCTGGTCGGAGCAAACGACTCCTGGCTCGACGTCACCCCTTCATCACAAGCTTCGCCGACGGACATGGCGGAAGGCGATGAGAGAGGTTGCCAACGCGACATCAAGAAATTTCTCAAGAAGGCACCAAAGAACCTCAGCAAGCATATGCCTCGAGAGACGCATGTCATCCGTATTCCCGCAGCAGCGGATGATGGATACTTCCGCCTTGTTCTCTGCACAGGTGGCGGCGATGGTGGGAGCAGTAAGAGAAAGGTTCTTTGCCCCAGCCCAGTTTTCCGCATTGCCAGCACATCAACGGACGCGAGTGTCGTACGTGGGGCAAGCTTTGCTAGTATGCCGCTCGAACTCGGCATCAAAGCCGGCTCAATCGTTGCCAACACCGTTGTGAATAGGTACGTAGGACCTGCAGCTGCCGTGGTACAGTCACGTACGAAGAAGCTCCAGACTGCCAAGTTTGTTACAAAACACGCCACGCACATTGCATATGGCAAATCTGCCATCGATAAATCGGGTATCAAGACGACAGTCACGGAGTACGAGGCACAATATGCCACCACCAGAGGCGGTGGATACGCTCCATGGCAGGGTGGTGATGCTGGCTTCGATGAAGCACCTCCAGAGGTGATTGGCCCCGACTCTGGGCCTATGGACCCGTTCCCCATCAAATTCGATGGAAGAATCGTTCGCGGCACCGGAAGAGGAGGCATGGAGCTTGGTATCCCGACAGCGAATCTCAGTGGCATATCCGAGGACATCAAGATGCGCATGCGAGGAGTCTACTTTGGCTGGGCCCGCGTGGTACCGCGTAGCGGACTGGAGCACATTTCCACCGATTGGCACGAGAGCATCATCACCGTCGGACCAGCCGCCTACGCTACTCCTCGCGTTGCAGCTGAAAATGTCGGGACAGTGCACATCATTCACGAGTTCGGCGGCGCTCTGTTCCTGGAGACCAAGCTGAAAGTCATAGTCATGGGCCAACTGCGGGTATCCACGCCCCCAGTCAGTTCGGATGCGGCTCTACAGGCGTACGGCGCGGATGTCTTGCTCACCGTTGCGAGCTTAAGTCGTGACAACTGGGGTCCGATCGAGACGAGAGAGAGAATGCGCACTATGAGGAGCGAGATGAGTCTGGCTGATCGGTATGTTGAGACAAGGGAGAAGGTGCAGAAGCAGGTCGACCGGATACCTGTTCATCTAGCCGGTGTCAGAACGGAGGGCGCCGCGTTGAGAGACAAGGCCTATGGGAATGGGGGAATGTGGATTCCGAGGTAGACCGGATTTCCTTTCTGACAGGCACTCACTACTGCGAGAGCGCCTCTGACGATTCAAGTCATCGGAGCGAAAGGCCTCTGGGACCACTCATGTTCATATCAATTAGACATTGTAATTACCTCACGAATTTCCACCCTGCATGCTGAGCCTTCTCGTTGCATGGACTGTTCCGAGAAACTGTCAAAGGTCACACCGGCGCCAATTGATTCACCCATTGATTGACCAGATATGGAGTGCAATGCCCATTCATGGTTCCGTCTTATGTCACGTGCAAGCTCGTGGTTGAGCTTTTGAAGCGGCTTTCAATTTCCGCTTTGATTTCCAACTGCCAAGCATTCTAATCCGAACTCGTTGGCCGAGACATGGGCCAACAAGTCCTTTCCTCCGTTGCCAGCCAACTGTTTGTGCCTTGACGCGCGATGTCAGTAGTAAAGTAGACAACAATTTCTAAGCATCTCACCTCAAAACCAAGACTCTTGGCAATGAGGCCATCAATGACAACTGCCTTCTCTTCGAGACGCTAGCTAGCCATTCCCATTATTAATAGTCAATTTGGTCTTAGTCCTATATAATGAACAATTATTGCTCATCTTTGGCCACTACCAGCACAATCACAACACTGCATCCGAAACCGCACTCATCATGCCGCCTCACATTACAGTTCTGCCCGCTTCAACTCAAGCAGGGAAAGAAACCATCCGATTTCTCCTTCAATCTGAACAAAAGCCAATCGTTCGTGGGTTCTATCGAGACATCGCCAAAGCACCCGCCGAGTTTACCAGTTTTCCAAACTTCCAAGCAGTTCAGGGAAACATCGCCACTGGGAAAGGTCTCGACTTCACCGACTCAGACGCTGTGCTTTACATTCCGTCGCCAACTTGGGACGGAACAGACCAAGAGGAATTTGCGCACAGGACGGCCACCTTCGTTGCAGATGCACTGAAAAAGTCACCAAGTATTGAGAGATTGGTCATCCAACCCGTTTTGGGTGCCCAGCATGATCCGGAGCAAATCGTTAGTCTTGACTCGGGTAAAATCCACGATGCGGTAGTCACTGACCATACTATCAAGGGCACACTCAAGCTCAACAACATTGCGGACAAGATTCTTAGAGATGCAGCACCGGAAACAATCATCGTCAGGCCGGGTTACTATTTCCATGTTTGGAAAGAGGCCTTGAAGACAATGCAGGAAGACCCGCCGATGTTCGAGTCGCCATTCTCACCAGCAGACTGAAAGATTCCTATGGTAAACTCATCACGTCCGGTGCACGAGAGTATTCGCTGACGGCTCCGCAGCTTAGCACCAAGGATATTGGCCAGTATTGCGCCGAGACTCTTCTTGCCGACATCATCGACCCAAGCAAGCGAGACGTAAGACTGTTTGGGCCCCAGCATTGCAGTCCCCTCGATGTGAAAGAGGCTCTCGAGGTCGTAAACGGAAGAAAAGGCGAAATGGTTCTGGTCCCCGAGGCTGGACTTGCGAAGTACTGGGGTAAACAGATTCCAGAGGTCTACCTGCCAGAGTTTGTCAAGTTCATCAAAGCACAGTTGCCTGGTGAAGTAATGGCTCAAAATTATGACGACGGGAAGGACTCAGTGAGATGTCGCACAAGCCTGGTTGAAGAGTTGCGGGAAATGATAGCACATCATGAGTGAGCGAACACACGATAGCATATGGATGAGGGGAAGAAGTTCGGCCGTCATGCAGCCTAGTCATAGTTGTTCGAATAGTCCTTGGCAATTTACCATATCCGAAGTGTTGCGTCTACGTCGGCCATCTAGAAAATTTCCGATTCCGTCCGTATTCGTCCGAGTCGCAAAGCGGTCAAAAGAAGAATGGGCTAATGTCATACGAATTGCGGGAGGCCTAGCGGCCGGAGGGATAGGCAGGCCGACATACGCTTTCAATGAACTTCAAAGCTGACGTCAACTGACCAGGGAAATCTACCTCGGTGTTTGCTGAGATATCCAAAGCGAAAATTCACATTGGACTGTTTATGAGTTACCTGAGTGCGATTTGCTTTATTACCGGGTAACGAGAGAGTAATGGAGCGTTTTCGCTCCCACCGGCTGCGGGCCGCAACTTCCGGGTTCCGAAATAGTTCATCCCGTCCCATCTTGAGGCGACCCAAGACGTCAGTGATCTCAATTTTACCCTTGACTTTGATCATGATTGGTCAATGAAATACGGGTAATGAATCGATTGATTCACTTCCGAACTTCAGACGTTACCCAGTTGGAACTCAAGCGAACGGCCACAGATGGCCACGCGCAGATCACGGTCGACTCCCCACCCACGAGTCACATCCCGCGGATTTTAAATCGAGCCAATGCAAGTTCATCTGTATCTCCGCAGATTTAACCCCGCTTCAAAAGGGACTATCAAACTGTCATCTTCTGCCGAGTTATCGGCCTACGGCTTTACTCACAAGACCGGCGCCGAAAGTGTCAGCCAAATTAGTCTGAGCGAGGGCTAAAGAATTTTCCACTTCTTTATGTATATGTCGACGAGGAAGGCATGGCCTAGGAAAGACTCCTTACTTTTTGAACTCATCACTCAATCCTCCAAACCGGGTCCTCATGATGCACGTCATCGAGATTAGCATGCTCCCTTGGGCGTGCTTTGGCCTGGCCATATTCGCAATAACTCGGGTAAGTTCTGACATCATATCATAACAACTCAGATGAGAAAGACGTCTTTGACTAAAATGGGAATTTGACAAGCGCAGTTACTATTCCTAGGCTTGCGTAACCCATTAAGCCATATTCCTGGTCCATGGTACACTCGATTCACACATTATGTCTTGAAATACAAGACTATGAGCGGCTGCCGAATTCACTACGTGCATGCTCTGCATTCTCGCTACGGGCCCATTGTTAGAATATCGCCGTTTCAAGTCGCCGTTGCAGACCCTGATGGTTTTACCGCCATCCACCGCATCGGGTCTGGTTTCGTTAAGACACAATGGTATGAGGACTTCTCCGGCGGATCCGGTATTGGTATTGGGATGTTTGCCATGACAGACACGAGGAGACATGCAGCGCGACGCAAGTTGTTTGCTCGCGCTTTCTCCACCGCCAACATCCGACAAAATTGCGAGTCAGTCGTAAGGGAGAAGGTTGTCAAAGCTGTCGACAGAATTAAGGCTGAGGGACTGAACGGTTCAGCGGACGTGCTCCACTGGTGGCTGCTGATGGCCTCGGATGTGATCGGGCAGTTGGCATTTGGAGAGTCATTTGAGCTTCTTGAGAGCGGCAAGGTTAGTGACTTGTGGCCAAATGATGATGTCGGCAACTCGAGGTAGCCTTGAGATTCCAGGCTGATGAGCAACAGAAAAACGACTACATCGAAACCCTGCACATGGCCGCGATCAGCGCGACCCTCAGCTACGAGTTGCCCTAGCTCCATAGAATCTCTGGATACATTCCCATCAAAGCATTGCAGAGGGTTCTCAACTCTGGCAATAAAGTCAGTGAATATGGCGGCAGGGCCGTCTCCAACTTGATGAGACACAGAGATAACAAGGCAAACATCTTCGCAAATATGCTGGCCGAGTGCGACGCGAACGAGAAAGTAAATCTTACGCCACAAGACATCAGGATCGAAGCCAACAACTTCATATTCGCGGGCGCTGACACAACATCATCGACACTAACCTACCTCGTCTGGGCCGTTCTCAAGAGACCTGATCTCCAAGCTCGACTGGAACAAGAGGTAGCGGCGGTTGAGGAGTCGTTGTTGCTACAAGATGCTTTCCTAGAGAAGCTGTCCCTCCTGAACGCGGTTGTTGAGGAGACTTTGCGGCTCTACACTGCTTTGCCAAGCAATCTATCACGCGTAGTCCCGTCAAAAGGCACAACTCTGGGTGGCTACTTTATCCCGGCCGGTTTGGAGGTTGAAACACAGGCTTTTACTCTCCATCGGAACGCCGATATCTGGCCCGAACCTCTCAAGTAAGTCACTGACAGCGGACCAAGACTGCGAATACTAATAAGCAAAGGTTTGATGAGACAAGATGGCTCAATCCAAATGGACTAAGCCCGTTGCAAAAGATCACATTCTGCCCCTTTGGCGCGGGTACACGCGTGTGCGTTGGACTTCACTTGGCTCGCATGGAACTTAGGATGGGCGCCGCATTGTTGTTCAGGAAATGTTCAGGTCTGAAGCTTTCGTCATCCATGAAGGACTCGATGATGGATATGGAGAATTTCTTCATCATTGCACCCGTCGGACACCAGTGTAATGTCACGCTTGACGCTTGAGAAGAACTGTTGACTTCAGAAACCTAGCATTCCCTTCCTAACCAGGTCAAGTTATAGAAATTACTCCACTCCAGATATGAAACACGCCCGCAGTACGCCATGGCATGAATTGTTGTATTATTAAAGCTTAGTCTAGGCTTTTGAGATCGTGGCGAGAACAGTACAACACTTCTTTATGCACCACTTTCACCTCCGCTAGTGCTGTTCTTGTGAAGCTCCTCAACAAAAAGACTTTGCAGTCCTGGCCCTGTGACATTTTCAAGCGGAGCAACAAAGGCCATTTGGCTCCAGCTGAATTGCGTATTGCGACCGCCGTAGACGAATACCTCAAATCGTCCAGCAAACACCCCGTTGATCCACGCTACGCTGCCATGCAAGACATCCGTCTCAATCCTGATCTCTGCTGGTAGTGCCGACACCGTCACGGGATCATGTGTTGAGGTGGTCACATTCACCCAAATGCGTCCTGGATGGCCGGGATCTAGCTCAAGCGCATCCTTCTCGTTCACGGATCGCAGCGGGTATATGTAGCCATCCGCGTTGAAAATAAGGCTTCCATCATTCCCAAGCGAGAGTGTGTTGTCTGGACCTGAGAGAATGAAGGGGCCCGTCACGTTAAGTGTAAGAGTGTAGTTCATTCCCTTACTTCCGTGTCCAAGATGTGCTTCCGCAGCGTCTTGTCCAGAGCGACTCCACGAGATGAGTGATGTAGTAGATCCGGTGGATGCTAGAGTTCGGTCCAGATTCTGCCCAGGTGCGAGAGGCGAGAAGACGTCAATGCTGGATGAAACTTCGTCGTCCACGAGCTTCGGACCACGGCTGCCACTCCAGGAACGGGCACCTACGAGTGCAATTCCTCGACGCATTGCGTAGTATGCTTCAAGCTGAGTAGATGCGTCCGGTCCGTTATCATTCCACGCTGCCAAAATGGCGCCTTTGTTATCTGGAGACGAGTCCGGCACTTGCTCAGTCTTGTTGAATGGGTTGTAATCAGCCGGGGTCCATTGCCAACCCGACTCATCAGCGAAGTTGAGCACGCGGCTTTCATTGAAGAATTGCGGGTATCTAGCCGGAAGAATGGGCATGTGGTCGTTCTTTATGGACATGTATGCCCACCAATCCTCTGAGTTGATGATTTCGTATCCAGTGCTCGCAAGGAGCACTGGGTCCGACTGCCCGTATTGCCAATGTTGAATGATGACGTCTTTTGAGATGGTGAGATTCTCTGAGGGCTCTTCTGTTCCCCAGATACGAATTTTCTTGCCTGTTGTAGAGTTGATGAACTCTGACATCTCATTTACAAACCCGATGTAGTCGTCGGCGAGCGTAGCGTCGTACTCGTCCGCGCCCACATGCACCTCCTTGGTCTCAAACCAAGGGAGAAACTCAGACCAGATTCGCTTCACTGTTGGGATAGTGTCTGGGTGCGACAGGTTCAGTAGGTCGCTTTTTGCCAGAGACAGCTCTGGCTTCCACTTTGTCAGATACAGGCAGTGGCCAGGGGCCTCAATCTCGGGAATGACAGTGACACCCCTTGCAGCGCAATGGCTTTGCAAATCGGCAAAGTCCTCTCGGCTCAGAGTCTCATTCTCGCGGCCGTGCAGAATGGGCAGCAGTGACTCGTCCTCGGGTCTCAATGAGAAGTGCGAATAGATGTCTTGCCATGATTCGTTCTTTCCGCGGTTAAGCGGGTAGTTGTCAGAGAGATGGTAATGAAACTCGCTCAACTTGAAGAAAGACGCGTAGCTGCACAATTCTTTCAAGAATCCCGGTGCATACCACTTGCGCCCGGCGTCGAGCATGAAGCCGCGCGTCTCGTACGCCGGTGCATCAACCGTCGTTCCCACAGGAAGGCTTCCATTATGGGCAACGAGAAGCTGCAAGAGCGTTCTTGTTCCCCACCACATACCCCGAGCTCCGGTACCACCGATAACTGCGGCGGTGGGGGAGACGGTGAGCTCATAGCCTTCCGATGTGGACTTGCCGTTTTGATAGGTGATCGCAGATCTGTTGCTGGTGAATGAGCCGAGAAGAATACCGCTCGCATTGACGGTGGCGATGCGGTCCACACGCTGCAAAGTCCACTTCTCGCCTGTAAGCTTGCTGATGTCCTCTTGGAAGAGCGTGGCAAAGTCAAAACCATTGGGAGGTATCAGTGTGAGGCCATCCGTATCGGTTTTGCAAGCAAGCTCGTTTTCGATGGAAATAGTTTTCGGGCTTGTCGCTGAGGACCACACCGCTCCGGTGTCCGCCGGTCCCGATGTTCGGAGCGGGGGCGGGAGAAGTTGGAGCCCCCAGGTCAATGCCGGAGCGCATAGAAGCGCCGGGATGATTCCGACAGCCATTGGATTTGATGCAGCGCCGTTACAGCTCAACAGAACTCCAATTGGCAGCCGTTGTTGAAAAGGGTGTGGACGGTCGGCATTTTGACAGATCAACACTACTTGTATTGCGTCTGATCTCTCTCGTATCTTTGGTTTCCCCTCACGTCATTTAACCTAGATAAGAGAGACCCCGCACAACCAGCTGGGGTCTTGATGTAACAATGCATGTTGTGCGATAGTAACGTCACGCAACGATGATCATTGAATCGGGGCAGGGATGCCGACAAGACCGCCAATCTTTTGTGCCAAGGACCCTTATGCACTGGAAATACGAGCGAGTCGCTTTGCTGAAGCAATAATTGATGACAGCAAACAGTACTAGATTCCACAACTACAAGTCGTGAGAAACCGGAGGTAGCTTTGTACCTCGGGAGTTGTCAGAACTCAATGTCTTATTGATCATTAAATTTGACATGAGGAGTCACATGAGCAAGAAACAATTAATAGGATCAAGATCTCAAGAGCAAGACTAAGCGCGAGCAGTGTCGTCCTTCGTGTTGCAATAAAAGCAGTTGAAGTAATTAATAAGACAGCAAAGATTGAGTTTTATTGAGATTAAACTTATTTGAAAGACCACATAACCGTGGCCGAAGTGAACTGGAAGATGAAGACAGCTTTCAGGGCTGTTTACCACGAAGGTATGTTGCAGGATTTTCGAGGAGTGCTCAGTCTCAGCCCGCTCAATTACTCGGAGCAAGACCAGCAAAGCGTGGAGTTTGCGCTGGCGCAAGAAGCATCCACGGTAGCCTTCTGGGGGTAAGGGCACAAGATCTGCCGCTGAGCAGTGTTGTTGGAGGTCGTCACGACGACTGGAGAGGATTGAGGCTCGGTGCCATTTTCAACCCAAGCTCGAAGCTGGGAAAACATCTGTTCGGGCTGGCCGCCGTTACCTCCCCAGCAGTGCTCCAGACCGGGCCCGCGGTAGTACTTGTAGAACGAGGTTACGTTGCCGACGAAGTCTGCGACCTTGTTGTAGTAGCGAAGTGTGCCTCCGGGAGAGATGCTTTGATCAGCCTGAAACAGTCAGTATCACCGCAGATGCAAGGGTAAAAGATGACAGAAAGACAACTCACAAGTCCGTGGTAAGTCATCAGCTTTCCGCCGGCGTCTCTGAAATCTCTCAGGTCGGCTTCGTCGGTCTCCATGTTGGAAGCAAAAGTCAACTTGACGGCGCGGTAGATGGTGTCAAAAGTTCCATCCGTGATGCTGGGAAGCGCTGCGCTCGGGTCTTTCATGACGAAGGCTTGCCAGGGGAAGAGGATATTTACACGGCCAGCGCTGGTGCACACCTCACCAGTGCAGTTTTTCGGTGCAATGACTGACAGATCACTTCCAATTTCATAGCCGTCGTACAGGAACTTTCCATTGGAGAAGCGAGGTCCGGTCCAAGAGGCGTTGGCGACGGCAGCGGCGGCTTGGGTGATTGTGAGCGTCTTGTTAGTCGTAGAGCAAAAGAAGGAGTCGCCGACATGGCCGAAGGGATTGAAAGTGGCTCGGCAAGCTTCAGGGTCGCTGATGAGTCCATCCTTTACGCCATCCAAACTGTCGCAGGCAGCGATTCCGAGAGTAGTGAGCGCGTTGAGCTCGCAGTCGCGGGGAAATTGCTGCGTGTTCTCCATGTAGAAGCTGGGCCAGATAGAGTTGATGTAGAACTCGGCCCAGTTCAACGCAGGAGCAGCCGCCATGATACCGTCGTAGACGTCTGGGTACTGCTGCGCAACTTTCATGCCCATGCGGCCGCCTTGAGAGCAGCCATTCCAATAGGAGTACAGTGGCTCTTGGCCGTAGTAAGATGAGATAAGCTGCTTCACGATGACAGCCTGAAGACACGGTTAGTTAGCGCAGCTCAACAGAACACAGAGCCAGATAGTTGACTTACCTCGTCTTTCAAGGCGACTTGGCCAAAGTTTTGCAGTGCATTCGTGTCGAGAACTCCGGGGCTCTTCAATAGCCAGTCGGTGGGATTTTGAGCTGTCGGGATCCCAGCATCGTTGGTGACGGTAGCATAGCCACTGGCAACCGCGTTGATCATCGCAGCGTAGCTAAGAATGAAGCGGCCAGGCGTCCAGCCGCCACCTCCAACAGCCTGAAGTCGGCCATTGTAGTTCTCTTCGGTTGGTAGCCAAGCCTCAACAATGATATTGTCCTCCTGAGTCGTGTGGCTGTAAGTCACGGTGACGTTACAAAACGTGGCATTCTGCACGTCCAGAGCAGGCTGTGAATACGTCCAGCCCTTGGGTACCTGAAAGCTGTAATCGGTAACAATATTGGCTTCAATTGAATGGATTTGAGCTCCGAAAAGGGTGGTGTTGGTGAACGCTGCAGAGACGCAGCCCGCAGCGTTGATCGCGAGAGCGGACATGGCTGCTGTTGTAAACGAATGCTGCAAGTTGTCGGAATTGAAGATGATGCTTGCTCTGGCTTCGGGCACAGCTTTAAGTACTGCTAACATAAACTGGATCGCCGAGATCTTCATCCTGGACACATAGAGTAAAATGAGGCATTGATCGAGGAAATGAATCTCTTTGTCATCCGTCTTCTAGCCTCCCGGTCATGAGAGGGTATCTGCCACAGACTGAGGGTCGTCGGCGTCGCTCATCCACTCCAAAAATTCCGTATTGAATACGAGAGCGGATGTGGTCCCACAATTAAGTCGGCTCCGTGCCGCCACTCCGGAGGCCCCGACGTATTCCATGTCGGCACTCATAATCAGGGCACCATTATTGGCGTCAAGGCCAGGAAATTAAAGTGTGTAGAACACGCATAGAGTAATATTCGCCTGCACCACTTGATTGGCCTATTACTTTCTCGTAAATAAGTCTTTCCTGAAGTCCGTGCTGTGACGTTGAGATCTTAAGGAAAGGTGTCCAAACGTACGAGTGGGAGAGTGTTTACCGGTGTCTTACCAAAATACCAAAATTTTTGAAGGAAACTAAGACTGTTTGCCAGTTGGAGATGGTTTAAAATTGATATCTACGCTTAAAGACTCCAACGCCTCAATATCAATCATCATATTTGAATTCCTGACCAACAAGCTTCTCACTCAACGCCCACAACCTCTTAGCATCGACCTCGCTGGTCGCCCACGAGTATACCTCCTCCAAGGCGGGATCAGCAACATGGCAGTCAGACAAAAAGGCACCGTTCTGATCCTTGATGGTTTCATCAAAAGAAGCAAAAACATGGGTTGCTGCCCCTTGATCCAAAGTTTTGATCTGCATCTCGGCCATGCCAAAGAGCCACTTGTTCCCGTAAATCTTATCCATCTCCGTTAGGTCTGCCGAAAAGGCGGCTTAGTCTTGTAGTCCATGCGTTGCGAGATTGGTGAAGCTCACACCAGGGCACATTCCGAAGGACAGGAGGCCCTTGTCTCCGAGCTTCCTGGCCAGCGCCAATGCAGTGAGTGCGTTGGCCGTCTTCGACTGGCCGTAAGCCAACCATCTCTGGTAGTTCTTGCCCTCATTGAAGTTGTAGTCGGTCCAGCGAATGTTGCCGACGCGGTGGCAGCCACTCGACACGAAAACGACCCGTGGAGCTTTGGCAGCAAGAATCTTCGTGATGATCAAGTTGGTGAACAGAAAGTGACTGAGGTGGTTCGTTTGAAATTGGCTCTCAAGCCCACCTTCTGTTAGCTTGTACGGCACAACCATAATCCCAGCATTGTTGACAAGCAGATCAATCGCAGGAACATCGGACCAGGACATGACTGTCTCGGCGGCTTTGCGGACGCTGCTGAACGACATAAGGTCCATTGGAAGAAGCCTGACGACAATGTCCGGGTGGGTAACCTTGAGGGCATTCCCAACAGGCTCCATCTTTGAGACGGATCGGCTGGCTAGGATAACAGTCCCAGGCCTGCCTGCAGCGACTTGTGTGATGAAGCTCTCGCCAAGGCTTCCAGGTGAGGGACCTGTGACGAGAATGGTTTTTCCGGCAATTCGAGGTGCATGAACCTCTACGAGCTCACTAGCAGTGGTGTTGGAGTTACAAGTGGGTGCCATGTTGATGTAGGGCTACGCAATCTGTTGGAAAGGAGTTGTATAGGGCTTGATTGTGAGATGAACGATGGTGAATTGAGATTTTCGTTTTATTGAGGCACAAGGCATCTTTTATGTTCTCTTAAATGTTCCCATTCTCGAAATCGGGTTCCCTTGGGGCCCCCTTGGAGGCTCATTGCTGGTGGCGTTGGTGTTAATTGTGATTATGGACCCACCAAATCGGCGCGACATCCAGCCGCCTCCGGAGACTTAACGTCAATGCAACTATTCCCAGTAGCGGAGTTCACAGTCTCCGCATTGCACGACGTTCCCGTCACTTGGACTTAACGGATTTACGAATTTGACACCCCGCGGCATGCATTGGACTTTTGTGAATAAGTTTTCTCACTGGACGCGGCTAAGATTCGCACCTGTGTCGAGTCAAGTCGTTAACGTCCGTCACCCACTTCCAGGCCCCCCCAAAATGACTCACCGCCATTTTCATCCCCCAACAACAAACTCGAATATCTTCATCATTTCTTTACCAATCCCTTTGGACTTTAG
>JABGMY010000648.1:2381-22644 GCA_014705525.1 Colletotrichum sp. HC292
GCCTTGTCGGAGACGAAGCCAGTGACGCTGAGCGAGCTAGAGCCCGTGGCGACGGCCTTGGCAGTTCCGGTAGCAGAGTCACTGCCAGATGCGCCGTTGGTATCGACCGGGGTAGGCAAAGGGAGGCCATCGGTGCCAGTGGCCACAGCAGTCGCAGTGACAGAGCCAGAGGCCGCGGCAGTTCCGCTGGCGCCAGAGCCGGTGGGGACGGCCTTCGCAGTTCCAGAGGCAGAGTTGCTTCCAGACGCGTTGTTGGTGTCAACAGGAGTGGGCAGGGGAAGACCGTCAGTGCCAGTAGCAACCGCTGTGACAGACGCGGAAGCGTTGGAACCGCTCGCGGAGGCATGGCTACCTCCAGTCGCAGCAGCAGAAGCGCTGCCAGAAGCTCCACCAGACATGCCACCAGAAACTCCAGCGGAAGCACCGGCAGTGGCAGCCGCGGAAGCACTGCCGGTCTTGCTCGCCGTGCCGGAGGGGAAACCATCGTTGTCCTCCTCGCAGACGTCAGTCGCCGAAGCAGAGGCGCTGGCGCTAGCGCTGGCCGCAGCAGAAGCGGATCCAGAGGCGGAAGCAGCGCCGCTGGCGGATCCAGTGACGGAAACCGTAAATGAGTTGACAACAGAGCCAGCAGCTGAGGCAGAGGCACCACTGGCAGATCCAGAGACGGAGACGGTAGCCGAGTTAACGACAGAACCGGCATCAGAGACGGAGCCCGAAACTGAGGCACCAGTGGCGGAAGCAGAACCCGATACAGACACGATGCCGGTTGCAGACGCAGAAGCAGAGATGGTGGCCGAGTTGGAGCCAGCGTCGGAGGCGGAGGCAGAACCAGAGACGGAGCCAGAGCCGGAGTCAGAAGCAGAAGCACTGGCAGCTGATCCAGACGCCGAGGCGGATGCAGCGGCACTCGCGGGTCCAGAAGCGGAAACAGTGGCCGAGTTGACGACAGATCCAGCATCAGACACCGAGACGGAGGCGCTGTCGCTCACGCTCGCACTGGCGGCAGCGGAGACGCTGTTGGCGGCAGAGGCAGAGGCAGAGGCGGAAGCGGCGCCGCTGGCGGATCCAGAGACGGAGACGGTAGCCGAGTTGACCATAGGGCCGGAATCAGAGGCAGATGCACTAGCACTAACGCTGGCCGCCGAAGCAGACGCCGAGACGCTCGCGCTGTTGACGACAGAAGCCGAAGCGGAGGCCGAGATGGATGCGCTGTTGGATGGAATCTCGTCACAGCCGTACTTCAGGGCAGCGGCAATAGCAACGTGGAAAGCCTCGCCGCCGACGAGGTTCATGCCGCCGCGGGTGGCATCCCAGACGGAGACACCGCCAAAGTGCGCCTTGGCCTTGACCTTGCAGATCAAGTCCTTGACGACGGAGGGGGCGACGTAACCAGCCCAGCCAGCGGCAGGGCTGGCCAGAACACCGAGGTACAGCTTGGCATCCTTGCTCTGCGAAGTCTGGGAGATGACGGTCTCCCAGTCGTCGTAGTTGGGGGTGTCGGAGATCTGGCAGCCGGGGTTGTTGAAGAACTGGATGAAGAGGGCGTCGAACTTGACGGTGTAGATGAGCTCCTTCAGCTGGAACCATTGGTCGCCGGTAGGACACTGGGGGGCGGCAGAGATGTAGTAGTTGCCGCAGTCGCGGAGCTTCTCAACCAGCTTGATGTAGGGCTTTTGGTCGGCTGGGGTATTGTCAGCATTCACAATTCAGGGGTAAGATGGGAAGAGACAGTGACGTACCGTACTTGAACTCGAAGTCGATGTCGAAACCGTCGACCGAGACGTGCTCCGTCGCGCTGATATCAAACGGACGAGGACCAGTCCAGGTCGGGTCGTAGGGACCGAACGTCTTGTGCAGGAGCTCTCCAAACTCATGGCCAGCGGCTTCACTATCGACGTCGTAGGGGCATCCGTTTCCGCCGGTCAGGGATGTGTCGCACTGACCGCCAACACTCAGGAGGACCTTGATTCCCTTGCTCTGGCAGTACTTGATGTCCGTCTTGATGTAGTCGCAGTTGGTGATGAGCTTGGTGGTCAAGCCGGTCAGGGGGTTCTTGAAGAACACCTCGCCGCCGCAGTGGCCGGCGAAGTTGGTTCCCGGGTATCCGTTACCCCATTTCGGGCTGTAAGTGACGAAGGCGAGAGAAACGGAGGTGACGCCGGGGGCATCGCAGTAGTTAGCAAGCCTGTCGTCGGGAAGGCCGTACTGTCCCCAGTAGAGGTTCAGCCCACCCAAGTAAGCCGAAGCAGAGGTGGTGGTCTGGACCGAGCTGCTGTGGGCGATGGCCGGGCCAACGGCGGCGGCGGCAGCCAAGAAAGAGGCCTTGAAGTGCATTGTTGAGTGAGTGGTGTTATTAGATTATTAAAGAGTGTGTATCCGTATGTATGGATAGCGATAGTAAGGTGGCCGAGGCCAAGGAAAGAGTGTGGTGATGATCTGAGATCAACGAAAGGACGCAAACGAAGATGTCTGCACGGCTGGATCGCACGCCGTCGTCTCTGGCTTTCTTGACAGGACAGAGATGGGGTTGAAGAAGCAAGAGACGAAACACGAGAAGCAGAGGAAGACGGCCCCTTCATATTCTGGGCTGGCTGCCGTTGCCGGCGACATGACGATAGAGTCACTAACTCCATCAGGAGACGGGTGGAAGAATATTGCCCAGCGGCACCCGATCGTGTGCGCGCAGCGTGGCCAGAGGCGCAGGAGACAATCTCCCCATGTGGACTACCACAGTTGGGGAGGGTGGACAGCAGCAGGAAAAGCGTGGAAGCCATGGACGCCGACCCGCGGGGCGGTGACGATGCGTGTTAGCGAGTGGGTGTGAAGACGACGGCGTGGTGGTGAGTGCGTGGAGTGTAGAGAAGTTGAGAAGACGACCTGAAGTGACGATGGCAGTTGACGGTGGAAGACTGTGAGAGCCTAGAGCTGTGGTCTACGGCGCTCAAAAAGGCAAGCGCCGCCTCTGGTGGCGCTGCGGACCAGGCGGCGGACCAGGCGGCGGACCAGGCGGCGGACCACTGAGCGGGCTGCTAGCGGGAATAGGAACAGGAATAGCGCAGGGCACCCCCTGAATGGACAACCTGACCTTGGAGGCTACCTGTCACCGGCGCCAACTCAACCACGGCGTCGGGCCCCTGGGCAACCATTGACGACCCCCAAGCCGCCGTTCCGGACTCTTTTGGTGTTTCTTGTTTCCTCAGCCCGGTAAGTGGATAGATCGGATGAGGGGAGGAGTAAGAGACGTTTGCAAGGCAACCGTTCTGCCGCTGCTGTTGTAAGTTGAAACTGGCTGTCATGGCAGTTGATGCACTCAAGCATGTTCACTGACACGAATAATCATGGGTGTTGCTCACTCCGTTCGAAACCCCGCCATGGCAGTTAGACAGAGAAGAATCGCAACAGGAAAGAACCGGTCGATTCCATCGAACAATATGTGAGAGTCTCTAGAAGTGATCAGCATCATCGACCCTCCATCTGTCGATGGCTCCCATGCCGGCTGTTCGTGCGAACGGTGGGAAAGAGGAAATGAGGTGGCGGCAGGCCGGCGGTACACGACCCGTCTCCTCGGGAAAGCTCTTCACCATATTTGTCCCCCCTCGCACGTTCACTGTCCTCTCAGAACTAACTACGCCATCATGCTAATTCTTTCCATCACCTCAAACGCCAAGAGTCCGGTTCAAACACTGCTATTTGCGTCATGAGCCGGCTTTTCCTGTTTCTCCTTCAGCTCCGCGAGCGAGGCACATCTGGACCTGTCGTCCTTCTCACGCTGACTACTGCCGAGAAAAGAGGCGTCTGTCGAATCAGGGGTAGAAAGTACCTAGATGACAGCGTCCATCGTTCCCCGGCCTGATGCTCTATTCCCGTGCCAAGTTGCCTGGAGATACCCCGGTCCAAGGCTTTTTCTCCACGTCCCATGCCGGATTCCACGTGGATGCCATCGTTCTGGGCCTCATGATCTTCGTCCTCTTCGTCGTGCAATCCTAACGGTAACTATCGATGTCCGTTGTACTCTCAACAATAGCCGTCTCTCATGGCTGCGTCCTCCTGTGATCAATAACGGCACAACCCCTATGCACTATACACTATTGACAGGCGCCTCGAACTCCATGATTCACACTTACGCATTCAATTTCCTTGTTCATAAAATGAAAAATAAGTGTACAAATGAACACCTCTCCAACCAACTCACCTCTCATCCGGAGCCCGTCCCAAAAAGGCAAGAGTTCAGCCAACAGCAGAGACCCACTCCGGAACCCCGCGCGCATCCCCCTCCTCTTCCCGTGAACCCCTGACTAAGGCACCTTAGGTGAGCATCCTGTTCCATTCTCACCTCATCCAACTTCAACCACATCTCATGGTGCGTGGCCGTGGAAATGACGACCTCACCGTGTCTCCGCGCCTCAAGCCAAAGCCGACATTGCCTCCTGCCAGCGGTAACCAGCCTCCTCCACGTCCGCTGAGCGTTTTCAGCCCAGTGGCCTGATTTCTACCACATGTCTAAAACATCAATTACTTGGTGTCATTGTGCGCATGGTTGTTCATATATCAAGCCGTCAAGTCTTGGCTTCTGGATCATGTTCTCCTTCTCAGAGGTGTGAGCTACTCTACACCGTTTCACTATTCACAGTCCCGTCCGCGTTTTCCCTCATGCCGCCTGTCAAACGCCCAAAGTCACATGGCGAAGCAATCCCAATCCCCAACACCACGCTATACCCGAGAAACCACAAGAAACAAACAAATGAAAACCTCATCCCATCCTCACATCACCATCACCCCCACGTCATCCCGTCATCCTTATCCTCCTGGTGCTGGTCCGCCATCCTCTCCTCCTCCGCGCCCAGCATCCCAATGTCCTTCCACCGCAGCGGGTTCTGCTCCCACCCCCACTCGATCCGGAAGTCCACCCCGCGCGCGTCCAGGTACCACGCGACGAGGCACTCGATCGAGCACGGCGCCGGCCGCGGGCAGTCGCTCGCCAGCGGGCCCGACGGCATATCCTCGCACCCGGAGAAGTCCCGCAGCGCCGGCCGGTCCGGGCTCGACGCCAGATCCACCATCTGCGCGAACCGGTCGTACATGTACAGCCATTGCTGCATCGACGCCGCGTTGCCGTACGCGATCTGGTCAGTCGGGCCTATCGCACGTGTTAGCCACACCTGTTCTCGAGTGAGATAGTCAGTCAAATACTTACCAACACCAACGCTGCCCTTCATCCGCGCACAGTAAAAGTAATGCTCCCCCTTCGGATGCGGCAACACCAACGCATCCCCCAGCTCCTCCAGACTCTTAAACCCAGGCCGCGCCCAAAACGACGTGTCCGGCCGGATCCTCATCACCGTATCATGCGTGAACCCGTTCGCCACCGTCCACGCCCACCACCGCTGCGCCGCCAACGACACCGTCCTCAGCTGGTTATTCAGCCTCCTCAGCCTGTCCCCGCAGGGCAGCAGCATCGCCGCCTCGCCGCCGGGGTACTCCACCTCCGCCTCGGCGACGGGCACCACGTCCACCGACCGCAGATGCGTCCCGTAACACGCCCGCAGCTCCGCCTCGATGGACTCTTTCGTGCGCCCGTGCACGTCGGCGTCCGCGGGCTCGTACAGCATGTACGCGAAGACGTCAATCTTGGTGAAGGACGGGTGCCCGTCGACGAGGTGCTCCATGTGCGTCTTGCAGGTGACATGGTTGGTGCGGTACAGCCCCGCGACGATGACGGCCAGGCTGCGGCTCTTCTCGCGGTGGTCCGGCGGGATGCGCAGGTCGCACGCGCCGGCGAGGGTGAGCTTCCCGTCGTTGGAGAGTTCCAGGTGCCCGCGGGCGCCGCCGCCGCCGCTCTTCTTAACGAGAGCACCTCCTTCGACGTCTGCGGCGGCGTTCTTGCACATCGTGAGGAGATCGCTGTGCCACACCGTCACCCACGTGTTCTTCAGCATCGCATTCACAACCATCCGCACATGCCCGTCCTTCTTCTCCACGGTAACGGTGCGCCCGCCCGAGTGCTTGTCGCCCGTGTCGGTCCACCACAGCGCGTGCGCGGAGCCGTCGAGGTTGTTGTGCGACAGGACAAGATCCCCGTCGGGCTGCAGCACGAGCGAGTACCGCCCGTTGGGCGAGGTGAAGACGGGGCTGCCGGCCGACAGGAGCACGCCGTCCTCGTCCGGCGTGAGTATCGAAGCCAAGACCCCGGAATCCGTGTCGCTCGTGGTCTCTGATGAAGGCCCTCCTCCTCCTCCTCCGCCGCCGTCTGGTATGGGCGTAGCAGTATTAGACCCTGACGTCGTCGCAGGGCGGTGTAAGCCGGGCACGCGCAGCCCGGATGTCGCGACGTGCCAGTCGGGCTGTATGACCAGCGCCGCCGACACGAGGAACATGATCAGGGCGGCGATGATGATTCTCGACCGGCGCGAGGCGCCAGCCGAGCGGAGATGAGCCCATCCGGATTGATTCACTATCATCGCGTCGGTGTTAGTCGGTCCCATGCTTCCGAATGTCGTCTCTTTTTCCCCCCCTTTCCTGTTTCTCTTTCTCCTTTTCCGTCTCTTACACACTCGCTGTGTCTTTGCTTGTGTTCCTCTCCCCCCAAAGCTCGTAGTAAGGGAAAGGAAGCCTCTCCGGCGGGTAACAGAAAGAAAGAGACTCTCAGATCCCAACGTGATGAAAGAAAGTAAAGCTGACGGGGGAGACTGACTTTCTAATACGTGAGAACAGACTTGCGTATGCTGCCCTTACACACACACACAAACAAAACAACGGTCGAGAGGAGTTAAGAGGCGAAATGTTCGAGCGAACACCCCGCGTCTATATCAGATGACGCTCCAACAGCAGGCCGTTGAGCTCTGACCTCCCTCCTTTTTCCCTCTTTTCCCCTTCCCTCTTGCAAGTTACGCGTAACTGACTGCTGGGTGCCAATAAACAATCCACTTTTTTTTCTCGCCCGCCAGCCGAACCAAAGGGGGGGGAGGGAGCGGTTTGGGTGTGCGAAAATAGACTTTGTGTTTTGTTGCGACGACTCGTAAGCTCCCCTACCCCGGAGCAACCGCCGCACGTCAGGGTTCGCAAGTCGGCGTGTGGGAGGCACCTAAGCGGAGGAGGGAGGGAGGGAGGAAGGGGGGGTCGTTCAGGCGGAGACTTTTCTTGGATGTCTCTTTTTTCTCTTAGTGATCGATCGGGTTGGACGGGCGCCTCAGGACGATCGTTCCGGGCCAATCCCTGGTCGGGACCGAGGTAAAGTTGAGTAGAGTAGAAGTCAAAAAAGGGCTGGACATGAGATGAAAAAAAGACTTGCTTTGGGATCCTGAGACGCGGCGGCAGGGGAGGCTCTTGTGTATGGAAGGTCTTGGCGCGCCGGACTGCCCGGCGTTTGTTCTTGTAGTGTGCGAAAAGGCAAAAGAGCCTGCGCAGTTTTTTAGACTCCAGAGTGAAGAAGAAATGATTTGTCGCCGCTGGTTGTAGGGATGGCAGGACTAGACGGGAAATTAACAGATAAGTGACGCAGAGTTTAAGGGTTGTTAGATGAGCTGCTTGAGCCTCTCTAATCAAAGCCTGCCAGCGCAACTATGCAGCAATTAAGAGGAATAAACCCTTCTATTATAGGACGACAGGGCAACTAATCAGATAAACCAGAGGCCGATACCAAGAAAAAATTCCAAGACCCAACGAAGGCCCCATCTCGGGCAACGGACAACCGCATCAGGATACACAGAGTATTTGGGTCTCGGTCTCTTCTGTACGAGCAAGTCGGGCCAATCGGGCGGGTGCCTTTTGCCTGGTGCCTCTGCGCCCTGGGCGTGACGCATCCATCTGTACGGTCTCCTCGGGAGGTTCCTTGGGTCTGGGTTGACCCTTGGCCCCCAATCACGATGGGTTCCAGCCAAAGACAATTTGCTGACTGACGGGGCTTTCGTCGCCCGCCTGCTTAGCGCCAACGAACGGACACGCGGCACGGGAGGGCTTGGTAGTGAGAATCTTGACGCGTGCCGAGGCGGCGGCCCACCGTCCGGTCCGCACGGGAATTGCAACAATACGAAGACACACTTTGGTCTCTTTAGTCTTGTGTCGTGAGACGACAAACTGGACAAGTGCGGTGCAGTGCGACCAAATTCCGGTGCGGCGGTTGAGGGCGTCCTGTTGTAACCCTGCTGCGGATACCTACCTACCCATCTTCGACGGCCTCCTGTCAAACCTTTCTGTCGAATTTGAATGTAACCGTTTCCAATTGCACAGCCTTCAAGTCTTGGCCGGAAAGTCACTGACGCGACAGCGATGGGTCGGCTTGGCATGGCGCACAAGCAACTCTGGAAAGAGATAGTAATCAACTGAACCATACAAGACAACCAAATTCTCTTCCAAAGCCGCCGTCTTTGAATGACTCTCTTTCCGTCCGAGCGAAGCAGGGCTTGCTAGGCATAGTCCAAGGTTGTATCGAGTTCCCAGAGTTCTGGCCAGCAACAGTTTTGGGCGCCCACCGGCTAGTGCCACCCACGCAAGCAGCATAACGCTGTCGATATAACCGTGTAGCTCATACTTAGTACCTTAGTAGCAAGTAGCATAAGCCAAAAGTTACACACAATTCCATATACATAATCAGAGTACTTATTTTATACTTAATACTTTATAGGTTTTCTTTTATATAAAACTAATTTAGAGATTAAAAAGTATTAATACTATTTAGGTTTAAAATACTTTATAAAGTAGATAAGCTATTTAAATATAAGAAGTTTTAAGTATAAATTTTTTAATAAATATATCTATAAGTATACTATAACTAGCTTATTATATTAACTATTACACTATATTTTATATAATATAAATATTAATAAATATTAAGACTAACTAGTTATAGTTATATACTATTAAATATAAACTAACCTCTAAGATAATAAAGAGAATAGTAAAAACAATATTACTTACTTTAACTCCTTTAATAACCTAAGATATATAGCGTAGTATACTAATCTTTAATAAGCGTACGTATTAATCTAAAGAATAGATAGGGATAAGGATAAATAGGGACGGTATAGGGATGGGGATAAACACAAGTATATAGTAATCCAATACAATACATAGTTAAAGTTACACTATATTCCTTCGAAAAGGAGTGCGGCTCATACCTTAGGCAGGCCGAGATTTTCCGCACACCAGGCCTAACCGCGCCGGAGAGAGAAAATCCAAAATGGGCTAGTTGAGATTACGACGCAAATTGATAGTGTATGATAAGGTATATTAGCTATTTCTTCTCACTGATAATCAAGTGTTCATATCCAAGCTGAGCAGATGGAAGAGGATCGTCTTCGCCGTCTGCACACAAACCAGGGCCAAGACACTTGTCTCGGTATCCAACTGTCGTCGAATGCCCCTGCATTAAAACCGTAACTCTCGTCGAAACAACCCCTTCAACCCCTGGATTCGTCACTCGAGAGCGACAACACTTTCCTAAGCAAACTGCCCCGCGGAAGCAGCCAGCTGTCTCTTTCGTGCGGCGTTGATGGCCTTGAGCTTCGCAGTACCCAAGCCAGCAACACCGTCCTCCTGGGCGTCGCCCAACCAAGGCTTCTTTGAATCGCCCAACATGCTGCCAGCGAGGAAGTACGCGATTTGACCGATGATGATGAGCACAAAGGCGATGGGGTACATCCAGTGGATGGTGTAGCCAAAGACGTTGACGCCGATGATGATGCCCCAAAAGTTGCCCGTGAGCAGAGAGATGTTGTAAAAGGCTGCACTAGCCATGCGCAACAGCACAGGCACCAAGCTGTAGAATAGGCAGAGAGCCAAAGTGTAGCCGACCAGGTATCCTGCAGCGGCGCCGTCCCACGTCGCCTCTTGGAAGGACTGACGGTCGAAAATGGCAGCTTGCACGCCGTTGATACACATTCCCCACATACCCATGAAAGCGAGAACCTCATAGACGGGACGCTTGCTGACGAACCACTCCTCAGTCACGTTGGTGACACCGTAAAGCGTGGCACCCAGCAGAGCGAAGAGATCGCCCTTCAACAGATCGACACCAGGACCGCCGTTGGAACCGGTGATGTGGTCAGAGGCCAAAAGGACACCGCATCCACCAATGGCGACGATGATGCCAAGGATCTGGAAGATCTTGTAGCGCACCTTCAGAAGAGTGAAGGAGAGGATGATCACGATGACAATGGCCCAGAAGTTGAGCAGCTGAGCCGACAGGATGTTGGTGTAGCGGTAGGCCAGAACCGTGAAGTAGTTGCCCTCGACATCGAGGAACGAGAGGATGAAGTACTTCCAGCCGTCCTTCAGCAGAACCTTGGCCCACCTCTTGACTCCATAGTGCCAGATGGTAATGGGGAAGTAGATGAGGAAGAGGAGGATGTAGTTGAAGACAGTCTGGAAAGCCGGGATCGAAACACCGTTGGTGGACAGGAGGTTGGTGAAGGTGTTCGTCGAGGTGATGCACAAGGCGAGGATCTGGCCAATGACGAGGACGATCCAGAAGTCGACGGTGGTGAAGTAACTCCACCAGTGGACTTTTTGCGCTTCGATGTTCTGCAGACCCTGGTTGACCAGCTCAGACTCGTCGATGCCACCGGTGATCTGCGTCGTCGTCACCGGGGAGTGGTCGAGGTTCTTGGGGGTGTCTTCGGCGGCCATCGTGGGCAATGGTGCGTAGGCGTGTCTCTCTCGTTGAGGATCGGAGGTTCTGGTGGTGGTGAAAGGCAATCGCGAGAGCGGTAGCGACAGTACGGACTCGATTCGTGAGGCACCGCCTGGCATACAATCTGGCGATGCGGTCAGCCGCTGTCGCACACAATGTGAGAGGGTACTATCTCATTTCGTCCGACATACCTACGTACAAGCTCAATCAAACGATGTCGTTTAGGCGACAAGTCTCAGTCCTCAATTGAGACGTCTTGTCGCGATAAGTGATGATTCACGTTAATAACACTGCTATTCGGTCTTTCTCGTCCCCTGACAGCAAGCGCAAAGACTCAAAGTCGCCTGCTGGTGATTCTATCTTGCGATAGAACGGCACATAGACCGATGCGCCGGGAAGTGGTAGTTGAAGAAGTCGGCCGAGATGGCGCGCAACATATGATTGTCGTCCAAGAGCTTGGAGCTGGTGGTGTTGTGAGCAGACTATGGGAGACGGCGATGGCCTGTCTTCCTTTGGGCAGCGCGTGACGAAACTGGTCGCAATCGAGACCGGCGCAAAACTCTCAGTCGCAAGAGGAGGGGGACCAGAGGTGGTGAGAGGTGAGGCTAGAAGGCGACGGGAGGATTTTATCGAGGTGACATCCCAGCATCAGCCAACAAAAAGAAAGGGAAAAAACTTTCAGGTGCTAGGGGAGCTTGCGCTATCCATCCATTATCGCTAACTGCAAGGTATCGCGCCAGTGACAGGGAGGAAGGTGGGGAGCTTCTTCAGTTGCCACGAGGGTTGGGTGGTCTGCATGTGACGTTCCGCACGCCTGACTGGCCACTGGCCAGACACTAGGTGTACCATAGTAGGTAGACTGGCCCGGACCAACAGACCGCAACCGGCCCTGGAAGGCGGAACCGGCCGACTCCCCCTCCTCCAGTGGACGGTGCGCCGGCGAACCTGCCTTTTAGAGACCAACATCCCCGTCCATCACCCAGTCCGCCGCGTTCTGGCTCGCTCAAGGAGGGGCACCTGGTCCGTGTTAGTGCCCTTTTGGCAGGCGTTAAGGTCCGATGGTGGGGGCCGCCGCACCGAGGGCGGGTGGGCGGCAGCCGCGGGGTCCCAAATCCTTCCTTGCATCCCTTGTGAATCCTCCCGACCTCCAACATCCCGACGGCGCGGCGTGATCCAACATGGCGTTGAAAGCTGAAAACTCGAAAGTCAACCATCAGTTTGGGTCGGTTCTGATTGGTCAACTTTCTGAGATTTGCCGCGTGGGTGGTTCAGGTTGGGTAATGTGGCTGCGATAGCTGCACACACGCCAAGACCTTAGTTGATGTGACGATTTGAAGGTCCTCATTCTGACGCTGGTATCAGACTTTCCGACCGAATGCTTGCCTTGCTCAAGCCTTAACTATTGTTTGTGAATCCTGGCCGTGATGGTAAGAATATTCCCAGTCCTGCATCTGTGACCACCATCCTAAGAAAAACGAACAGCTGCGTGCCCATCCTCAGTTGCATTTCCCTCCCGAGGGGTTGTCCTCGAAAGTCTCCTCGAGAGCTGAACCAGAACAAAAGTGAAAGGAAACGCCAAGAGCAACCCAAGATTCACAGACATGAGGATCCACAATCTCTTGACAAATACCCAATCCGTCGGTAAGTAAATGATCAGGAGGTGCATGGTGTGAACGACCACCGCAAAACACCAGTATATGGCGGGGTGCAGCTCTCCCTGCCATTCATCCATAGCAATTCCAAAGAGAATGATCGCATGACCCGCAAAAGGATAACTCAGGATGGCCAAGAAGAAAACTCGTTTGATCGTAAACAAATAATCCAATGGCGTCCATAGTCCCAACGCCCAGACATAGTTTCTAACAATGAACGTTTCTGTTGCGTACCAAAACAAGCCAAAGGTATGCCCGCAAAGCACAACACAGCTCGAACCCAAGTACGGCAGCATCCACTTCTTTTTGACATCTGACTGTGGATCTGTCAACGCCGTCGAGAGCTGTCGACGACTTATTATGTCGCTGTCATCTCTATATTGCTGGTTGTGCTGTTGAGGCCTGCCTTGCGTGTCAAATCGCGCCATCTCATTAGACCCCGTAGAACGTGATCTTTCGCGGCTGCCCGCTGTAGTAATAGATTGTCTTTGAATAGTCGAATTAGCAACCGCTGAGATTTGGTTTGGGGAAGCTTTTGTTTTCGAGGCGAAAATGCTAATCATAGTGCTTAGCGGCGCAGCCAGCAGTAAGATCGGAAGTATTGACCAAACTCCCATCGCGTACCATTGGCCACAATAGTGTCCATATCTCCCGGGCCTCCGTACATGTTCAAAAAATAGAATGTGAGACTCATGCCAGTCGGAAGCTTTTCATAAAGCCCCTCCTCAACAAGTGAGCGCTTGAGTTTCGAAGTTCCCCAAAGCAACATCACTAACAACCAATATTGCTAAGCAGTGATATGTCAGTAATCAATCTCACTCAAGATAAAATTGTGTCAATAGGTACCTCTAGTAACATGGAATTTAGCAATACTGTCTGTGTTTGTATAGCTATTATCACTGCTAGCGAGGGTCTTTTAACGACCATCGTCCGAACATGAGGGCTGTGAAGAGGCTCGATGAAAGAAGTATCACTGGCGTCAGCGACAGGACTGTCATCCAATCTCTTGGACAGATCTCCGAGGAATTTGTCGATGGGATGCGTGACTATCCGATTCAGGACACCGGAAATGCGTGTTGATAACTTTATTACCCTAGAGATAAAACCAATCACCAGGAGCATAAGAGATGTAATCGTTTCCTGGAATGCATTTGAACGTACGAAAGGGACTCTTTGACTATAATTACCGTAAAGTGCTTTGCCACATTTGATCGAAAAGAAGCATACTGCAGGCATGTTTGGAAAGGCAGCAGTGGTGTCTTTTGTCCCGTACTCTATCGAAACCCGCCAGTTGAAGAATGCTGTCGGCACCATTGCCGTAACAAGCATCATCAGTAGCAAGAACATCAAGGATAGCCGCACATACTTCTCCCGTGAATGAACCTGTAGGTATCTTCGGAGAGAAGTCAAGGCAGAGAGGTGAGTGATGCTTGAGAACCATGCAAGATAGACGATCAGTTGCCAGTGGTGAGAGGACAAATTTTCATCTAGGCAGATGAATCCTCCAGTAAGAATGCTTATGCCCGTTATGATTTGAATGTCGCACATGTTGCCCACAGCCTATATCTCAGACTCAGTTTCTAATACTCACGTTCAACATTGTGGGATCTTACCCGGTCAAAGCAATGTTGGAAATGAGCCGAATGACGAGTCCAGAACTCGGTAGGTGAACCCGGACACTGTCGGAGAATCCTCTTCGTAGCTTGTCTTACAAATGTAAGGAGCTGTACGTCAATTGCATTTGGCTTCCAGTAGTCTGGACTACTTCTCGTTCGGTTCGAAGACAATTCGTTTTGCGGTCCATCTTGGAGACCGACTCATTCGGAGCGAATGCTTTCTCTTGGGAGGGGGAGGGAGACTGGGGTCGAACGCCACTAAGTAGTGGATGAAGAGGAGAAACAGTACGAGGTAGGCTGTTCCTACAAAGCCAATGACGACCTTTTTTTTCAAGATAAGCGATGACATCCATCGTACCAACCTCTAACACACGAGGCTACCCCGGCAGCTTGTTCTGTGACTTACCCCTGTTCCTGCGATGTCACTATTCGTCTCTGGGACCCGACTATTTCGAGAGCAGTTGATATCCGAGCGGCAAAAATTGGACATGATTCTTGGCGAGGAAGAAGTTTCTCATGAAGAGTACTTAGATTACTCTGAAATCGCGGCATCAAGGGAAGCGCGGTTGCTAGCTTGCGCCGACCCCAACTTAGGGCTCACACTTTCTGCGAAGGCAACGTGTTATAAAGAGCAAGTAAGAAAGGGGAACTCTGTGTGAAGATGCCGTGGTCCTCAGTTGTATGACAAGTCGTTGTACTTCACGTACGTATCGTTACCAGGAATAGAGACGCATAAAACGATTGGCTGAGACTGAGCACCGTGTTCCATACTTGAGTGTGAGTTGACGGCATTTGTGTCCAACCAGCCGGCCAAACATCTCTCTTGCAGAACCGTATGAGCGAATTCAGCTGTCACACAATCAGTAAGCACAAGTACTGGGGAAAAGACCATCGATAGTATGCTAAGCCTCGGGTGACATCGCTTAGAAGCTTTTGTCAAACACCGTTGTGACCTAGCCCTCCCTTAAGGAAAACATCATGAGTCTGTCTTACTACAACATTTGACCTCACCACTCAGGTTGTTTTATCTTTGCACATCCTATATTATCACCGTTACGGGTTTGCGAGATTGCAATTGATCCCGAGGCAGTGTCTCGTGGGCTACAACACCGAGCATCGTGATGGTGACCGAGGTGAATGGGATTATAAGAATAAGGATAACTAATTCCTGTAAAGTCCTAGATGAATTAACTTTGACAATTGAAGTCCACATACCTTGAGGCCGATGGTCTGCACCTCTATGGTAGACACAAGCCCCCATCCAACATAGATGGTGGGTCAACCTTGAAGTCTTTGCCATCAGATAACCAGAGACCATCTACGTTTGCAAGTGTGGCATGATAGATGGACCAATTTTGGCATGATAAATAGATACGTACATCGTGACAACACCAACGGCTCAAGAGTCAGGAGGCCCTCCACTTCCACCTCTCAGCGTAGGGTTTGAGAACTTGCCCAACATGGCAAACTCCAAGCCCAGTCTGATCGCACCGCATCCTGTTCTGCGTGTTTCTGACTATTCGTCGGCATCGTCGTTTTCGTCGTCGTCATCGTCGTCGACAATTTCAATATCGTCACATGATGAAGAAGTAAACGACAATCGTCGCGAGAGATTAGAGCAATGCGACGTCATCCTCAATAGCTCCTCGTCAGACATTCCTGCCGAGGCAAAAGCCCTCGCCATCCTCAATGCCTTCGCGAGCACCTCCCTGCCGACGGTCTGGAGAACTTTGTAGACGATATCCTCGCTTGCGCCAAATCAGGCGGCATGTGCTACATGCAGAAGCTCGGCGATCACCTGCGCACAGCCATTCTCATTCCATGTCAGTTAGATAAACCACCTTCCCAATGATACCCCTTCACTACCACCAAGCTACCATTCTCAGATTGCTGACGAGTTGTTCACCTCAGTTAAAACCCCAAGCCTCGGACCGTCCTCTCTACAGCACAGGCATGACCTCCTCGGTTCCGTGTCCAAATACGCCAACGAGATCAAACATCTAAGCGAAACCAGCCTCGCCCGCGATGGCCGCCGCTGCGTCTACACCGGCAACATCGACATCCACCATGTACAAGACGAGCCTGACACCGAGCCAGTAGCCCACACCGCAACCCGCCATGTACTCCCCTACTGGCTAAAAGACCACACCGAGGATACACCCCGAGAAACCGAGGCGAAAAGGGCTATCTGGTGGTCCATACACCGGTACTTCCCCGCCTTGGCCGGCAAAATCGACGGTTCGAGTATCGACCAGCCGGCTAACGTGCTCACCCTGAACGAGAGCGTGTTCTCCGACTTTGGAGAGTGTCAATTGGCGTTTAAACCACTTCCGACGGTATACTTTACCTTCTTACCATGTACGAACCATCCGTTCCAGAAGCTAACTCCTGTGATTGCAGGAGAATGAGTACGACGTCGTCGTGCTGGGGCGCGTATCGTCGGGTTACCCGTTTAACTCCGGTTACTGCATGACGAAGATGGTCCTCTCGGCCCACAACGCGCTTGAACTTCCAGATCGCGACTTTCTGGATATGCATTACCGCGTGGCGAGGATTTTGAGCGAGACCGATATTGTTGAGGAGATTGAGAGCCAGCGGGGTCGGTGGGCTACTGAAGATTTGCGTGCTGGATCTCCAACGGATGTAGCTCACATCTTTTCGTTGATGCTGAATTGTTTGAGCATTTGATAGGACGATATTAGATGAGACTACCTATTTTCCTATGCTAGAGCGACTACTTCTATAGTCATATGCACTACCTTACTGTCGTCTTCATCATCTTTCTTTTCGTTGTCTTCGTCATCTTTGTTATCGTCATTGTCTTCATTATCTTCATCGTCTCTGTCGTTTTTGTCGTTATTATCTTTATCTTTATTATTATCCTCGTCGTCCTCGTCGTTCTCATCATTATCATTATTGTCGTCATCTTTGCTACTACTATCGTCTTTGATAGGTAACATCAAGGACACAGGAAACATAGCTGCAGTCTTAGGTGTTCTCTTTCAGACAATTAAGCTAATTAGGCTCCGGCATTCCCGAGGCGGTTCTACATATGCAAGATGGGCATGACAGACGCCTTCTCAGTGAACGAGTCTCGGCCACAACCGCGTATGAATCAGTCGCCTACTACCATTGCATCTCGACTGCATACGGGTGGAACACTGCCATAGATTACATAAGAAACGAAAAGACACAAAAGGCCATGACTTGATACCAAGTCTTTCCCATGTTCCATGAGTCCCTCAAGAGGTGTGTATACGTGTAACGGCAGTTTAAGCTTCCACAGCCCCAGGGATCCCAGCCCTCAGCCATCCATCCTACCTGCAGCACACCACCACCACCACCAATTGGCGCAAACCCGTTGATAAGAAGGCAAAGCTTGAAGCACCAAACGCAAACCGGACGGATGTCGTCAGCAGCGGGAGACTTCGTCCGTCATCTTGGCATCGGCCGGCACCTGCTGTGCCACCAAGGCTTGAAGAAAAAAGGTTGCGAGTTTGCCTCCCGCGCCCGCATTGATTCAGTTTCCTTTACCCCTCTCCCGCAGTAAATCCCCGAGTGGTTGCAGAGGCCGCCCAGACCTTCAGCATCCCGAAGCTGTCCCTGGTGTCACAATGAAAATGGAAGGGCGTATTATTCTTGACGTGTTCAATTAAATATATACCTCCTGTTTCCTAACAAGGTGTTGCTGCCATGGCAACAACAGAACAGGTCGTGATCATGAGGAAACTTTTTTGGTGTTTGCTGTCCAATTCGCATTAAGTCTAGAACGTTCAATTGTAGAAATCATCCAACACATCCCACGTCTTGTTGCGCTAGAAACGAAAAACCCCCTTTCCAATCCAATTTGGATATCCACTTCCAACGGTAAAGGCGCTTAGAGGGCGGCAACGATACCGAACAGAGCGGCGACGGCAACACCACCGACGGCAGCAGTAGCCTGGCCGGCGGCACCGGTGCCAGTGGCGGAGGCAGAGGGAGTGCGGCTGCCGGAAAGGGTGGTGCTGGAAGCGGTGGCGTTGCGGGAGGCGGAAGCGGCAACGGAGGCAGCAGAAGAAGCAACGGAGGCAGCGGAAGAAGCGACAGAGGCGGCGGAGGTGATGGCAGCGGAGGCAGAGGCGCTGACGGAGGCGGCAGCAGAAGAGAGAGCGCCGGCAGCGGAGGAAGCGGCGGAGGCGGCAGAGCCGGTAGGCTTGGTGGAGCCGCTGGCGGTGGCCAGGAACTTCTGGCAAGCGGCGGCGGCAGCGGCCTGGGCCTTACCCAAGTCGGCGGAGCTGCAGGCGGAGAGCAGGCAGGGAGCGACGGCGGGGACGAGGGCCTCCTGCTTGTCGGAGGCGCACTGGCAGGCAGTGTCGGTCAGGGCGCAGCCAACCTTGGGAATGGCATCGCGAAGGCAGGGGATCTATGGCAAAGTTGTTAGTCGGGATGCTGTTTACAAGATGATCGTTGTTGGGAGGATCAACGTACAGCGCAGTCGGGCTGTCCGGAGAAGTCCTGGGCGGCAACGAGGCCGGCAGCGAGGAGGGCGAGAGAGAACTTCATTATGATTTGTGTTGGAAGACGTGATAGTCGAAAGGCGAGATTCGGCAGGTACGATGACGAAGTTGTACAGACGGACGGTCGACGTTGAGATTAGGGTGCGTGACGACGGAGGAGTCGAGAGAATGAGGAACGGGAAGGGGGTGATAAATATGTGCTTCCACCTCTCAAGCCACCACTTTCACGTACGGAGAACCCCTGCCGAGACCTGCCCATCTCCAAAGACTAAGACCAGGAGGGCTCGCTGGTCCAATTCCCAATTCTGCTGGGCTCGCAAAGCTTATCCCAGGTATGCGCGCCGACAGCCCGCGCCGTCATTGGGGGAAGTGCATGGGGGAGAGGGTGTGCAAGGTAGCTCGTCACGCTTGTTTGGTTTAGCCAGGCGTTAGCTTTGCATTTCTGCTGGGGGTCGTCGCCAGCGGCACCACAGAGCTACCGACCTAGACCTGGACGACTCGCAGTTCAACTGGTCCAGCCGGGGTGGTGGCCAGGAACATGCAACCTTGATTCTGGGTTGCCGACCAAAACGAGACGGGCAACTGGGGAAAAAACTTCCATCCAGGACATTAGGGTGACATCCAATTGACTCGACGGGCTCCCACGCTCCTTGAGGCACTTGGCTGATGGAACGCCACGGAAGTGTTTTCCTCCTTCTCGAGTCGCAAATAAAGAAGGCCGCGCTTCATATGTCATGTCTTGGGTATCGTTTAGAGCTGATCTGCAGGTCCCAGACAGGACGGACGGCTTCCTCGTCGGGAGGAACAAATAACAACGGGCAATTGGCATCGGCCGTGCGGTATGATTGGATGACAGGTGCTCGGGGAACGTGAAGGTGCCAGCAGCTCAACGGACGCGTTGAAGAGGCTTGGTGGTGGCTTGCAGCTGTGCTGAGACACCCGTATCGACGCCTCACTCAAGCTAGAAGCTAGTACAAGTAAGTAATCTTTGCCACACCCCAGCGGAAAATTACGTACGGACTGAACGTGTCGTTGCAGAGGGTGATTCGATTTCAGGTGTCCTCGCCGAGTCGCGGCGCCGTCACGGTAGCAGCAGTTGCTGTAAAGGTGGGAGATGGAGATGGAGATGGAGATGGAGATGCTCTGACTGCCGGCCGGGTTGGCATGACATGGCGCGTTGGAGGTGACAAGGGTGGCGGCACTGTCCACCTGGATGAGAAGGAGGAGAGAGCTGCACCGAGCGCCGACCTGTTCAAGAAGGAAGAAAGGGACCCACGACTAAACATCTGATTGAACCAATTTAAACAAAGTTTCGCGTTCGAGGTACGCAGTAATGACTTCCTTGTCAAACAAGAAGCACCAGCAATCTGCTGTGCAGCGCCGACCACCGGACAACCCGGCCTACAAGATGGAGACTTTAATCATACACAGAAAAGGTTAAAAAAACAAAAACAATAAACCTTGGGAAGCCGCCTTATCATTCGGGTGTTTTTCTTCTCGTCTGTCTCACACACCCCGAGGCGCAAGAAATCTTCAACTGATACTCTTACTCAATTGAATTGTTGACCAAGGCCAGGAGAAACCCGATTTCTATGAATAACACCACTATTGCCAAACATCACCCGTGACCCAAGAGTCTCTCTCACCCCAGGAACTGTTCCTGCATCGCTCTGCCGATCGCTACCGCGCGCATTCTCCACCCGACACGAGCTCTGATCCTCGCCCGTTGGCTGGGAACTGCCACCCTGCAGGCGGGCGTTGCCTGTGTGTGCCTGGGCCTTTGGAAGGCCTTGTCACCTTGCGGCTCCCCGCAACAAACACAACCATCCCCGACAGACAGACGTTCCCCCACCCCCCCGGCATGGACGCCCT
>JABGMY010000652.1:7399-35976 GCA_014705525.1 Colletotrichum sp. HC292
TAGCCGCCGGGGAACTTGATGGTGGGCGAGGGAGTCTCGGTGCCAGTGCCGGTGACGGTAACCTGGGCACAAGCAATGTAGTACTGAGCACCTCCGGCGGTGCCAGCTCCGTGAAGACCAATGTGCTCGGCGCGGATGAGGTAGTCTCCGGAGGGAGTCTCCTTGGGGACGGTGAAGGTGAAGTTGTGGATGCCCGCGTTGTTGACGTAGGAAGCCCACTGGAGGCCGGCGTCGGTGATGTCGGAGGTGGTGAGCTCGTAGACCTTGAACCAGTCGCCGTCACCCTTGTACTCGGCGGCGGAGGAGGGGGCCTTGGACATGTAGACCTGGAGGGGGCCGGGGTGGCCCATGTCGTTCTCGACGATGAAGCCGACCTCGTCACCGGCGTTGATGGCCTTGGTCTTGGTCTTGGCCAGGACGTCGGCGTCGTTGCCGCCCTTGTTGCAGACGAAGTCCTCGGAGGCGACGTCGGTGACGGGGGAGTTGGAGTTCTTGGCCTCACGGACGAACTCGTAGCGCTCGGTCTGCTCGCCGTTGACGATCAGCGTGGGGAAGACGTAGTGGGCGGTGGCCTGGGACACGAGGGCCGCGGCGGCGAGGAATCCGTAGGTACGCATTTTGATCGGTGTGTTTGGGGTTGTGTTGGTAAAGACTTGTTTGGTTGGTTGTGGTGGTGAAGAAAGATTGGACGGGAAGAAAATGAATGCTTGATTTTCCACCAGGGAAGGTAAAGAATGAATGGTTTCAAAGAAAGAAAGTGGTTTGTACAATGACAAAAGACACAGCGATGGATGGTTGAGAACGAAGGAGCAAAAGAAACTCGGACAGGATGGTGAAGAAGAGGTTGTCTTATATCTCGAGCCAACTCACTCACCCCTGGCGCCCGTTGGCTATCAACCGCTCATGGTATCCCATGCACACGAACCTGACGAGAATTCTCCAGCCCCAACTCCCTGCTCATTTGGCTTCCTAATTCTGGGCATCGTGGGCCGTTGGCGCGAAAGGGGGCGCTTCGCTCATGTTGTCTGCAGCCAGGGGGCCCAAAAGAAGCTGACTCGGACGACCAGGATCGAAAGGACGAGGTTCGTTTGAAACAATGGAGCGACCCGTACGCAGGATCCAATTCCACCAAACACGGTCCTCGCCGCCGGGGATGGGTCCCTGATCGGGTCACAACTAAAGTACGGTTGACGACATCGACCCCTGGAGGTGCCGCCCACGTTGGGGGGCATCACGGTCGAGATGTGGTCGCCAAGCTTGGCTCATGCGCCGATTTGCATATCATCCTGTTCATCTAAAGTTGCCTGGAGAGACGCTCGCGTAGCGGACTCCCCTGCAGACCACCGCTCCTCAGCTGCGTGAGCCTGGCCTCGGTGCCCCGAATCGGTCGCTCATAGATTGCCCTACATCCACCCAACGACCTCTTTCGAGTTAGCCGCTTAGCGGACTTGCTCTACCTGCATGCCCGTTAAGGCTTGTCGTGTTTGAGCGTTGGCAAATGTCAATTTCGGTCGACAAGCCGAGTTTGCTTGTCAATCCCCGGCGCCAGTGATCGGTTTCCAGTGGCTAAGCGTGAAGAAAAAATCGATATATGGCTTTGAGGCCTGTCAATATTGGTTTCCGTTCATCTGAACATCCAAAGACAACCTTCAGTCACGAAGAATCAACGCCAAGAGACATGTTTCCCCAGATCCAATATGTGTAACGTTCGTCTGAAGAAGAAAATCGCAGCGCGGCAATGATGCGCTGAACTCTGTCATGGTACCTGATCGACGCGCCCGTGGTGGCATTTCACCTGAAACATGGGTCAACCAGGGGGGGGGCTCTGCAATGGTGAAAAAAAGCGCTGGCTATGTGTTCCCTGCCGCAGATCAATTTACACGGGACGGAATTCCCACCAGAAAAAAAAAGGGAGTTCCACAGCTGTGCCGTGCCCACTGCCCACCGCCATCAATCGCCAGCGCTTGGCGTGCAATCTATGGAAAGTTCGGTATCATCCAGAAGGTGCCAGGCAGCTTACCATTTGTGAATCTCTCGGCTGTTACAGCCGAGACTTCTCTGCACCTGGATGGCTCGCAATTGGATAGTCTACGTTGCGCGAAAGCAACGTGACGGCCAAAGTATCAACCAGCATGGCGCCTGGTTGGAGGCATCATGCCAGCCCTGTCCAAGACAGACCCGAGAGCGACCCGGCGTTTCGCATTTACATAGTAGAGTGAAGATAAAGAAAATAAAGTGCAGATGCCAAGTGCCGCCCATCCGAAATATCATAACAGCCTTCGGTAAGAGCTGGGTCAGCCAGCTCCCATCTCGCGTTGATAGGCAACATGCCTGTCGCAGCTCTCTCAGGGGCCTTAGTCAGACTTGAACCCAAGCAGCGCCGTCTCCTTTTCCCCCCTCCCCTATCACGGGAGGGGGGTTTGAGAAAGACAACGTTGGTCCCATCCGCAATCATCGCTAATATCGGACTCCATGGATGCAAGGAAGAGCCGATGGGATGCCCGACCGAGAGGAAAAGATTCCGTCCAGCAAAACCACACTCTTTCCGACGGTGTCGCAACCTTAATGTTAAGTCATAGGTTCAGCAACTGGCCGCGCCCCAGTGTTTAAAACCTCTGCCGGAACCCACCGATCCTGCGCATTTGTCTGCTCCGCGCTCTTCGCATCATCGACCCCAAGGCAGTAATGATATGCTTATCGTGGGGATGCGATTCATTTCAATACAGAGGCTAGGTCGTGCAGTTTCAGGGCTGTCATCAGGTTGATGAAGCTACGGGTGAGAACTTGACCGCTTGTGTTCTCATCTTCTCCTCGCGCCAAGTTCCGCTCTTTCACTGTCAACTAAGAAAAGGTCGACCGACTGTGTTGTATGAAGATTGCTTGAGAAGCTAGGTGCTCTTCTTCCGGGGTGCATGTCAAGGTAAAAAGGCTAGAGAAATAAGCATCTGTCAAGCCCACTTCGTGTTCTGTCTGGAATTCCTGAAGAAATCGACAGGATACGCTTAATCGGAAATCGGAACACCAAGCGAGCGTCGGGTCCGCAACGGAGCCGATAACGATGGCGTTGGATTTCGGGAACACGGGACGGTGCCAATGGTGAGAATGACGCAGAGACAATTATTTGGCCCGCCGTGATTAGTATGACGTGTGTCTCTCGACCGCCTGCCAAAACCATACCATCACCAAGATCGGGTCTCTGCAAGAGGATGATGCATGGAAGATATTGGGCAATATCGTAATAATTCTATTCTACTGGCTGTCTGGGTATCGTGTATGCTAGACAAAAACCAAAATCAAATACCCAAATGAACCATGACGCTTCATCAATCTTCCATACCTCCACAGATGTGCACCTCGTTCCTCCGTCATAATGGCCGTGTCGATATAGATGCATCCCCCTCCAGTTGCAATATACCCGCTGGAAATTGAATATTCATGCTCGGACAGAGCGATGCCCTCGCTCTACTCGTGATCCTTGTCTCCTCCCGCTGCCTGCGGTTGTGCCTTCTCAGCCTCTTCTTCTTCCTTATTCCCTCCCAGTTTGTACCACGGCCCATGTATCGCACCAGCGCCGACGCCGACCAAGAGCCCGACTGCCGTCGTTGGAATGACCGCGACGCCGCCAACGACCCCAGTCACGACGGTCCCCAAACCGGCACTCAGCCCAGCGCCCACTGTGGCACCGATACCTGCGCCACCCAAGCCACCCTGCCAGATGCCGCTCTGCAGTCTTTGCGCGTCTCTCGACAGCGCCTTGGCTTTGTGGTCGTGCTCAGACGCCTCCGCTAGTATCTTGTTCTTCTCCTCGGCGTCTTCGACCGCATCGCTGCGTTGGCGGGCCTCGTTGGCGGCTTCGGCCTCCTGTTGTGCCTTTTCGAGCTTCTCTGTGGCTTGTGCAAGGATCTGGTCCTTGCGGCTTTGCTTTTCTTCGGGCGGTGGCGAGGAGGACATCGGACAAGAGGGGGGGTGGTGCTCCGAGGTTGGAATGTGGATTTGCTGGGACGGGTCTAGGAGTTCTAGAAGTTCGTCTGATTAAGATAGCTCGTAGTACTTTGTATCTCTGCTGAATATCAGAAGAGGAGTCCGCGTTGTTTTAGATGTCTTTGGTATCGTTAAGGTTTTAGCCACATTGACACCTGATCGCTGACATCACTCGCTTATTAGTGTCTCTCGCCCACCTATGATGTGGCTATGATCCGCCACAGTGACGCCTCTTCGCCTCTATAAGTACATATTCTATGCGATATTGCATGTCGTATCCTACTCCACCAACTCGATACGAAGCTCATTACGCGAAGCACGCGCTACGGTGTGAAGGTACTGAAAGAGTAGTAAAGGCCGCAATTGCAGATGATACTTCATCTCCCCATGCATATACAAATTCACCTTCGATTCGGCGAGTACAAAATGGGATTTCAGGGGTAGGGACCAGTTGGGCGCACACCTACTTAGGTATTGAGGGATCCGTTGCCGTTGATTATGGGAAGCTTGAGTGACATGAAGAAAACCTTTGGTGGTTTCCGATTCCTTCCTAACTACTCTATGTCAATATGAAGAAAAGCAGAATTGCGAGGTCTGGTGTTCCGGCTTTGGAATGTCTGAACTTTATGATTTGCGAGAGATTTTACGAAAGAACATAGTATAATCGAAGTGTACTATTTGGGGAATGATTTGATCAAGCGGATACTTATACTCGCATTGAAAGAAAGTGGTCTTAGGGGGGTACATGCGACTTATTACACTTACGCGGTTTTGCTATCAACTGCCAATTGCCAAGGCTACGTAGACTTCTTATCGCCAAGAAAGGCCAGCGCCTGTCGTAAGCTGTGCCCTCACGTCTTAGCACACCTACAGGCGTTTTCACTGGTAGATCGGCAAGGTGGGAACAAGGTATGTCATCTAGACTGATGAGAAAGAAACAGAGAAATGAGCTGGTTTACTTCGGTAAGTATCTCTCATATAACATCTCTTCATGTATGTTGTGTGACACTTCCTGTGCTTGCCTGTGGCTTAGACTGCTCAAAACGCATGACGGCGCTCTGCATTCTCAGCTAATTGGGCGGGGTGTTCGATTCTGCCTGCAGCTGAAAATGCCTAGAAGCCAGAATGGGCGGCCGTGTTGGCTGTGCATATGCATGCTGGCCTTCTCAACTTGATTGGGCTCGCTCAAATCCCTGAGGTTTTTCATTGGTTCTGGACTCGATTGCATTTCCCTTAGTTCAGAGTTCACTCGCCCATATAATGTACTGCAGGCACGCCTTGCAGGTATCTCCAGACAAACTGTGCTCTAACACAACAACGAAAATGGCCGAGGTCTTGGGTCTAGTAACCGCCATCGGCGCTATTATTACATCCGGCTTTCAAGTCGCGACCGCGATTTCAACCATCGTGGATGATCTTGGGACAGCGGGGGCGCAGGTTCAAGCGATCGCAGTCGAGACGAGAACGATTTTATTGACACTCCGCTCGATCAATAAGCATCTCGTCAGAGCTAACCGCGTCACAACCGAGGTCGCAAACATCGTCGGTGATATTACTGCGCTATGCAGGAAAGATATCGATGATATCAAAGAGTGCATGGCGCCGTTACTTGGGAAGCGTGCCGAGGAGATGCTGCTGAAGCATAAACTTCGCTGGCTTTTTGCGAAGTCCAAAGTTTCAACGAGGCAGGCTTCGCTGAACTCGCTCAAAATGACGTTGGCGCTCTTCCTGCAGGCACTTGATCTCATGGAAGAAGATTATATTGAGTTAGTCATCCCTCTGCGGCAAGTATGAATGGCAACAATTGTATTAACAGATACACAGGGACTACATGCAGGCCGTAGTGCAGCAGAAAGTTTCAGAGTCTCAAAACGTCAAGAGGGCTTTCATAGAGGCTGAGAGAAGAGATCAAGCCCTTGAGAAAGCATACGAACCATCTCCAGCCATCTCGTCGCTGAAAATGATTGATCAACCTGGCCTTGAGGTCGAAAAGATGTCGCAGAGTATTTGCACCATTATGGAGGATGTTGACGAAATCGACTGCGACCAATCCATTAGCCAGGCTATGGTGAAAGTTATACATCGTCAATCTGAAGACGGCAGCTCGGATGAAGAGGGCTCTGACCTTCTCCCAAGTCATCAGTCGGGGCTAGACCACACAAATTCGACCATCGACCTCATCGACGACATTTCCGACGACCACTTCATGGCAATAGCTGATCATATGCGCTTACAAAAGACTGTCTCGAGCTTTGCTCTGGTTGTAATACACCAGAGACAGGAGATGGAACCCGATGATGCCACATTTGTCTCGACCGCAGAAGACAGCCCCAGTGTCGTGCAATCAGAGGATGCCAACTTTGCAGCCGGGAGTGGCGCCTCTCAATGGAGAGGAAACAGAGCAGAGACTACATCAGAGACCACCGAAAATACAGATGCAGAGCGCGCCTCAACAGTGCCTCCATTAGATGGTCTTCCTGGAGCCCACAATGTGTTTCATTCGGGCAGTAATACTCAGAACACATATGGAACGCCTTACACCATAACGAACCACTACACACCACAGTCTGTGACTAATGACTGGGAGCCCAGGTACCCGAGATACCCGGCCCCGGGATACGCGCCTCCGCACCCAGGCCCCAGTCACAGTGGCTTGAACAACCCAGAGTTTGGGTTTTACCCTCATCCCCCGAGGTCGACTTCGCCTCCGTACAACCGATTTTCCCGGCATGACAGAGAAAATATGAGAATGCAGGAAGAGTTGGCACTATTACGCAACGAAGTAGCGAAAAACGAGGAAGAGAAAAGGGCAAGACAAGAAATGCAAACAAGAAGGGAACTGGAGGAGAAGATTAGAATCGACACTGAAGACGCTATCGCAAAACGGATGGAAGGTATGCGTAAGGCCGAAAGAGATGCAAGAGTAGAGATAGAGAAAGCAAAACTTGAAGCTGAGCGGGCTGCCAGAGAAGCAATAGAGGCAGAGAGGAAAGCAGAAGAACAAAGGCAGAAGCTCCATCAAGAGGCGATGAATCGTGCGGAAAGGGAGGCGCGACAAAAGTATGAGGAAGAACTTAAGGCTCAAGCAGAGGCAAAGATGGCCAAACAAAAGTATGAAGAAGAAATATTGAGGGCTGCAGCAGAGGCAAAGAGGCAAAGCAGTTTTTTGAAACTCTTTAGCCGAAAACAAGTCGACCAAGGGAAGTAATAGAATAGGACTGGGTAGAGACGAGTAGGAGATTTGGACAAGAACGCCACCTCACTTGCAGATCCGACTAGGAGTTTGTTCTTTGATTCCTTATTTGGGTCTATCCCGACCTCATCTGCAACGAAGTAATTAGCAATCTGGTAGACATGGAAATAGCCAGCGTAGAATCTCTAGATCTGTTTCAAGCTTTGATCGGAGCGCGTGCTGCGTAAGGACCGGGCTTTTGGGCCGGCCGATGTCCGGTGTGGGGCTCAGACGGAGCCCGAAAACCGAGATGGCCGGCAAATTCATCCGGGTCTCCACGGCATATGTCACAGGCCGATAAGCGGAAGCGATTTGTGAAGACAGCACTTCTGAGCGAAACGACTTTTTATACCTTCGCGACATCCCCTTTACATCGCAATTGGCAACGATTCGTCCCCGAGATCCTTTTAGCTGTGGGTCTCCCACCTTAAAGATGATCTGCAAGGGCTATTCAGCGGTCTGGCTGGCCAAGTCCAGAACTAAGACAACTCCGACTGCGGGAGACTGGCTTCCTTTAATCCGACGAACTTTATCAGCGTAATACTCGAGCAATTGGGTCATGAGGATCTTGTAGATACGGAAATAGCACCCGGAAACAGACCGTGTCGGGCTTTTTCCTTTTCCCCGGATTTTGTTAATGCACGTCGCCGTAATCCCCCCGCACTCACCCCCACTGATGCTGACATGGTGATGGCATCGGCACCTTCTCATGTATCTCGTTTGAAATCTAGTCAACTTCTACGAAACTACAGACAAGTCCAAATGGCAGCTCGGCTCAGCACAAGATCTCGTTCAACATGCCAGATTCAAGATGAAGGTAACCCAACATTGACAGTATTGGAGAATCTCCAAGAGGCAGCTCAGCCCAAGCAGGCTCCCTTGCTTAACCCCGCGAATTCAAGTGCGGAGAAGCAGGCAAACTAGCAGCCTGCCAACCCGCCCTGCGTTAATGCACCCGCCCCCCAATCTGGGGTAATTCGAGCCGCCAGCGGATCCCCCGAACTGCCCGTATCAAGGCATACTTCAAGCTATTCAAGCAAGACGCATTCCTTCCTCCCAGGCGTCTCCAACACGGCCACTTCTGTGATTTGCCCGGGTCATTCCCCGTGAGACCCGCGTTGTGGTTTTGGAACCCCCGCGCGTCGCCCGCCCATACGGAGGGCAGCTGCTTGCGCACTATCGTCTGCAGCTGAGAGACAGGTTGAGACAGCACCCTGCGCGGGGGAACAGACAGGCAGCTCTGGTTTCCAACCTTGGTAGCTCCGCGGCCAACGAAACTCCACAGATTGGCGAAACTTGTTGAGTCGGACAGGGCGGACACCCGCATCTTTTGGCGCGAATTCGCACACGGAACTGCATTGTCTACGGGCGTACAACAGCACTGAGGCCGATCTATCCCCGGACGAACCCCTCATCCTACGTGTCGCGTTGAACCTACGTGTCGCGTTGAACCCCGTCAGGTGATGTCACGACTCAGCCTCCGGCGCGGAGGAACGGAAAGCTCTCTCTCTGTCCTTCGTGAGGGGTAGCATTGTTCATAAATGTTGCTTCTGGACCTCCGAGGTTGACGATAGCTTCGATGATCCCAGGCCCGGACTACTCTTCGTACGCACGCACAACAGAGATCGTCTTATCCACGAACACTGCACGCACGCACCATGGCTGGAGCATTTCCTCACAATGATCGGATCGAGCCCGGCTCGGTAAACCTTCCTGCCCGCCCGTATCCCCCATCCGTTCGCTCGACATCGGTTGATGCGGGGAAGGTGGCGGCGGACACCATCAACGCCTTCAACGCCGCTCTGCGATCAAAGAACTACAAGGCGCTCGCAGACCTGTTTGTCTCAGACGGCTACTGGCGCGACCACCTCTGTTTATCCTGGGACCTACGCACTCTCAAAGGGAGGGAAAAGATTCAGAAGCTCTTGAGCGATCGGTGTCGTCTTACCGAGGTTGCCGTCGACACATCTACCGAATACCGAGCTCCCCACCTGGCTGCCCTCGACGCCCACGGCAAGGTCCAATGCCTGCAGTTCTTCACCAACGTGAACACCCAAGTCGGCCCTGGCCAGGGTGTTGTTCGTATGGTCGAGTCTGATGGCAAGTGGGAGATCCTCAGCTTCTTCACCGCCCTCAGAGAGATCAAGGGCCATGAAGAGCCTCTCCGACACCGCCGTGAGAAGGGCGTTGAGCATGTCGGTATCCGAGACGGGAAGAATTGGAAGGAGAAGAGAGAAGACACAGTCAATTACACCGACACTGAACCTACGGTTGTCATCATTGGTGAGTAGGCCTGTACTCTTTTGCGGCAAGGAGATTGCTCACACATTCAAACAGGCGGAGGTCAAGCCGGGTTGACTGTTGCCGCTCGATTGAAGATGCTCAATGTGAATGCATTGGTGGTTGATAAGCACGGTCGAGTTGGCGATAGCTGGCGCAAGAGGTATGAAAGTCGACACATTAGGACTGAGTTTTGCTGACTTTCGTGAACTACAGATACCACCAGCTCGTTCTTCACGACCCTGTCTGGTACGATCACCTACCATACATCAGCTTCCCAGCAAACTGGCCCATTTTCACCCCGAAGGATAAGATCGCCGAGTTCTTCGAGTCCTACGCCAATCTCCTCGAATTGAACGTGTGGAACTCGACGACAATGACCAAGTCATCATGGGATGACTCCAAGAGGCAGTGGACTCTGACCCTCGACCGCCAAAAGGCAGATGGCACGAAGGAGACTCGGGTCCTGCACCCGAGACATGTCATCCAGGCAACGGGCCACTCTGGCAAGATGTTCTTCCCCGACATCAAGGGGATGAGCGACTTCAAGGGCGACCGGTTGTGCCACAGCTCCGAGTTCTCGGGCGCGAAGCCCAACTCCAAGGGCAAGAAGGCCGTGGTTGTGGGATCATGCAACTCAGGCCACGATATCGCCCAGGACTTCTACGAGAATGGCTACGACGTGACGATGGTGCAGCGCAGCTCGACCTGTGTCGTCTCTTCAGCCTCAATCACAGAAATCGGCCTCAAGGGCCTCTACGACGAAGACTCACCACCCGTCGATGACGCAGACCTCTGGCTGTGGAGCTTACCAGCCGAGCTATTCAAGTCTCTCCAGATCGGAACGACAGAGCTGCAAAACGCCAACGACGCCAAGCTCCTCCAAGGTCTGCAGAAGGTCGGCTTCCAGCTCGACATGGGCCCCGGCGGCGGGGGCTTCTTCGTGAAGTACTTCCAGCGGGGCGGTGGGTATTACATTGACGTCGGGTGTAGCCAGCTCATCATTGATGGCGAGATCAATATTAAGCAGGGGCAAGAGATCATAGAGATTCTGCCTCACGGGCTGCGGTTCGCCGACGGCTCCGAGCTCGAGGCGGGCGAGATCGTCTTCGCGACCGGGTACCAGAACATGAGGACCGAGGCGCGTAACATCTTTGGCGACGAGGTCGCCGACAGGATCGGTGACGTCTGGGGCTTCGATGAGGAGGGAGAGTTCAGGACCATGTGGCGGCGGAGCGGGCACCCCGGATTCTGGTTCATGGGTGGTAATCTCGCCATCTGCCGGTACTTCTCTAAGATTCTGGCATTGCAGATCAAGGCCGTTGAAGAAGGCATCGACCAGGCTGGGCAGCCCGACCCTTCACCCAGGCTCTAGGTTTTGATACCCGATGGAGTTTGCGTAGGGTGTTGTGATTAGATGCGGGCGCAGAAGATGTAATTATTCCCTGTCAGACAGATTCAATGGACGCTTTTCTCAACGCTCACATGACCACTAGCTTCTCTGTCGGTGAGCCATCTTGCGGGGACCTGATATCATCTCAACCCCTCAGTGCAGGCTCGGATCTACGGCGGGAATGGCGAGTCGAAATGAGTTCCCGCTCTTTCGTGCTAGATAGACATCAATTGTCCAAAGACACGTGAATTTCTGCCCCCAATTCGCGATTGGATTCCACGTTGCCATCACCAAATGGGCACTACAGGGGCCGCATCGTCAACTTCAGGAAACTGATCAGCGCCGCAAGACGAATTGGGCCAAGTGAAGCCACGGTGAAATTGCACAACTCTCATAAAAACCCCTCTTTGGTCCAGCAACGCTGAGCTTAAGACCCAGCCTTATGCCCATCTGTTGATCGCGTCCCTGGCCGATGTAACGTGAGCGTCTCACGTCCACTCATTCCGATCGCCGGCCACGGTGCCCTCATGGCCCTCACAACAGGCCTGACTGCCACCCACAAGGTTCTCCATCCTCCAACACCAATCTTTTTTTCGCACCCGGGAATATCGGCGGCCTGGAAAAGGGTCTTTTAACCTCTGTGGATCTCCTCAATTGCGCAGGCAGCCTGGGCTATTTTGCCCTGTTCGCTGTGAGTGATGTCCATCAAATCCCATGGGCACCTACCGGCCGATTTCCTATCCACCCTGCGGGCAGAAGATTTTCGTCGCAATGCCGATCACCAGGAGAATATTGGGAACTATTGAAGCTTCTAAGGATTTAGTTTTATCTCTCGTCCTCTGGGTTGCGAATTTTGGTTCTCTCCAGTGAATTTAATGGGGTATTTTGCATCATCATCAAGGAAGCATGCGGTGGTTCCGAGGTGGGCTGATTGTCACTGTCAGTTGACATTTAGCGGCTGCGATCATCGACTCTTTCGCACTGACAACGCCACAAAGCTGTGCTCATGTGCGCCGGCTCGTTCGTCGGCTCGCCGGAGCACCGGAAGAGAACTCTTCAAGCCGCACGTTCTTCTTCAGCCGTTGGAACTAAACTGAAACCCAATGGGCAACCGGTTTTCAGGAGCATCGGAACAGTGGGCCGTGTTCCAACACGAGGCAATAAGCCCGCTGGGAAAAAGCAATGTTCAGTGGTTCACGGAGGTCGCGCAATGTCTTGACGAGAGGTTTTCCAGAAGGAGAGAGTAGAGCGAAATGTATGCACATGCGCCGTAGACAAGGATCGGAATCCGCGCAGATTCTGCGACGCGGGACCATATCCATAGTAAGCACCTCCACCACACGCCGAGGTCGCACCGCCGCCGGTGATGTTCCTCGATTCTGTGGCCCTCATCACGTCACTCATCACAGAAGACTCCCACAACCCGGCAGGGTTATTGCAATTTCAAAGTCTGCCGGGAACTTACAAGTCCGTCTGACATGAAGAAGAAAACCTAAAAAGCGGTCTCCCACTGGCGAGCGTTGCGTTGACACAAGCCCCGAGATTCAGGCCTCGCACCTCCATGGAAGCTGATTGGAGAGCCCATCAACACGCTACGCAAGCGATCGTCTGCTTCATTCAGGGGCCGACCGTCTGGGCAGCAGAGAAGAATCGGCCTGATGTTCTGCAGCAGCAGCCAACAGAAGGATCCCTCCCGGTACAAGCATCCTTTCGATTTGTAAACCCCAGTCGGGGAGCTGCATCTGCAATTGGCCCGCGAAGAAGGTCATCTCACACCGGGGAACCATCTGTTGGGGCAGAAGCCTCGAAACATGGGAGGACCCCCTGGTCTTCGGGCTACCACCCTACGGCCTAGGGTGTGGTCGATTCTCACTCGTTGGTGGGCCTAGCGGGACGCTCATCTCCTTTCCCCGGACTGGTAACTATCGGAGGCAATCCCTGCACGACGGCCTTCTCAGGGCACCAATGCCACTACGCGAGGAGATCGAGTTGCCCTCGACTAGCGCACTCAGCCTCTATTACGACGTTCAACCGAGGTGAGGTACATACACCCCATGCCGATGCAGAATTTCCTCGGCCGGCGTTGTCCTATCCCACCAACGAGCCTGAAGAAAGACATTGTCTTGTGGAGAGACGTCTTGTGTGTCTGGGTTGTTTCGATCTGGCAGGGCTGCAGGTGTGCGGCCCGGTGGGTGAGGGAAGACCAACTGTTGCGATAATAAAGACAGAATGTTCGTCTCGTCTGCGGCATCTTGTCTCCCCCTTCTTGGTCAACTGTTCTTTTCTCTTACATCAGCCAACACCACCATGGCGGCGATACTACCGACAGCATACCCGGATGCGAGGCAACAAGCCCAGAATGGGGCGGCGGTGGACAATATCGACCACTCTCTCGACGGAGAGTCGAGATTCGGCGAGATCGTCGCCATCCTCATCGTTGGCTCGGTACTATCATCAGTTGCGGTCGGGCTTAGGGCGTTTACGAGACTTTGCATGCTTCGGACGTTCGGGATGGATGACCTCGTCATGATAGGGGCACAGGTAGGTCGAATGTTCTCAATGCCGACCTGCACAGGACGGAGAAGCTGATGGAGCTTACTAGGCGCTTGCGCTTGGCTCTGCAGTAGCTATTGGACTGGGTGAGTCGATCCATGATTTGATATGATGGTGTGCAGCATTCTGATGATCAACCAATAGAGGGACAGTACGGCCTTGGATCTCACTCATGGGTGCCACCTCAGGAGGACTACGTCCCATACATGAAGGTACATCTCCTCACTGTGACATCTATGCGGAGGCATTATACTCATAACGTCGTTAGTCCTTTTACAGCTCCGTCGTTGTGTACAACATCGCCATCTGCCTCGTCAAGATCTCGATTCTCTTCCAATACCGCAGAATCTTCGCCAACGAGATCATGCAAAAGTTAACCATGGGAGGGCTGATTTTCATGGGGCTCTGGACCTTCACGCTCTCCATCCTTCTGCCTCTAGTGTGCTACCCGGTCGCCAAGTTCTGGGACGACAGCGTGGAAGGCAAATGCCTGGACTACTTGACGATATGGTACGCGATGGCAGGCGTCAATCTGGTATCCGACTTCGTCATCTTCAGCATGCCCATTCCCGTCATCAAGTCCCTCCAACTACCTCGCCGGCAGAAGCGCATGCTGCTCCTGGTATTCGGCCTCGGATTCTTGTAAGTCAGACAAACTAAGCAGCTGCAGGTGTGAGTGCACAGGAAATATGCTAATGTCGATCTGTGTCACAGTACTTGCATCATCTCCGCCCTTCGGATCCGAACCCTCCGCGTCGCAGCCGATACCAAGGACCCGTACTGGGACAACGTGGACGCAGCCACATGGTCGTTCCTGGAAGTCACCATTGGAATCCTGGCAGCATGCCTGCCGACTCTCCGACCGATCTTCGTCTCCCTTCTGCCTCGAATCTTCAACGGGTCTTCGTTCCATGGCAAGAGCAGCGGCAGACCATCGAGATACGCGAACCCCTATGTACAAGCGAGCCACAACGACAGAGCCACCGGTCCGTTGTACAAGAGCCAGCAGCCGCCATCGTCAAGCAGCACGGAAGGCCTCAACCACAATGAGGATATCGAGATGGGCGCTCGCGAGACCGAGTCATCCAAAGACTACACGGTCACCGTGACTGCCAGCAGATCGAAGAGCCCCGAGAACAAGCTTCACCGGCTGAAGAGCCAAAGAGACTCTGCTGAGAGACAGGCTATCGGGCAGATCATGACAACAACAGTTGTGACACAAGAGGTGACGTTTGAGCGACCGACCAAGTCTTGAAGAGGACGGGAAGAAGAATGAGCATGATGTTGAATGACTGAAGCCAATGAATAGAATAATTAACAATAATAGTCCCTTGGGTGATTGAACTGCCGCAACACCACGGTAACGTTACGGCGAACCTGGGTGTGCATTCAAAATTTTTATCGTGGCTAGATAACGGAGATGGCCTAGATTCTTGTACGAGCTCCCGGATGTGGGTGCCTAGTCCATTCCCGAAAGCGAGGGTGAAAGACATTGCGATATTCCGCAGGAAGAACTTTGGGAAGAATTGTGGAAAAAACGGACAGAAGAACAGGCAGCCACTTTTGGGCCAATTAAGCTTACATGGACGGCGAGCAGCCCACTCGACCTTCCATGTCCAGCTTGGAGAGCGAATCCCATCAGCAATAATCCGGCCAAAAACCCCAGTTCCGTGCATCGCCCCGCCCCGCGTGCACTCCGCCAAGCATCCCGGGCCGAGCTGCTTGGCTTCCTCCGTCTCCCGACCCGGGATTCCGATTCTGATGCAGACCATCAGCGGCAGAGGAAAAGGCTTAACTCCCCGATTGTTACCGGTAGTTGAAGGATCGCAACCAGGGTCGTTGAAGAACCGTCGCTGAGGAGTTCGCGATAGACGTTCTGGATGCCCTTCGCGGTTTTGGCTGTTCCCCACTCCCCCTTTCATAAGTCCCATCAACCCTGGAGGTTCGGGTCCACGATCACTTCATGCACAGTTGACTGGTGTCACAAGGGCACCTCGCTTACTATCTTCATGAGTCCAGAGTCCTCAAGATCTAATCTTAAAAAAAATTAAGCCTAAGTGATCATGAGGTGTAACTATGGTAGACACTCGTTACCAGGCAGCAGTTTATTGTGGTGGGTGGATTCTGATAATTCTTCACACCACCACCTGTCTAAAGTCGAGGTTGACATGATCATATAAAACTACTTGAATGTGTCATCAAGCAGTCTTCTCTGATGCCGTGATCGACGCCGACGACAAGCACGCACACACAACACCATGCGTTGGTGGACAACAGCTCTGCTTCTTGCGGGCTCCGGCTTGCCCACAGAGACCGTCGCGTTTCCGGCAAACTACGACCACCGTCGCGATGACTCTCCTATCGAATCGCACCCGTTCGCGGACTTTGGTCCAGTCGGACCTTCTGTCGTGAAGCGCGCTGACAAGCCTGATTTGCGCATCTTGCCGCTCGGAGCATCCATCATGAGCGGTGTTGGGTCCAGCAATGACAATGGGTACTATTGAGAATGATAACGCATTATGACTTTCGTCAGCTAACGTGTTCCAGCTTGAGAAAGCCTCTGAGAGATGCACTCCGGTTCGACGGTTACGAAGTTGACATGGTCGGCGGTAGAAACTCGGGTACCATGAAGGACAATGTATGTTGCTTCAAATACTCTCACGACTCAGCTGCTGATCTTGCGACAGGACCATGAAGCTGTCCCGGGAGACATTCTCACGGAAATCCGCACGCGGCTCCAGCACGCTCTCGGATACAAGGTAAGTGCCAACACCTAAATCATTTGCGGGCCGGCGATCAGCTAACTCCCGGCGAGGCGAACGTGATCATTATCAACGGAGGCACGAACGATGCGGTGCGAAACATCGACACGGGAAACGCGTACAGTCGAATGAACGATATTCTCAACGACATCTGGAACTCCGAAGACATGGGCGAATCCTGTGTTATCCTGTCCACTCTCCTCGACACATCGGACCCAACTGGTAATGTCCAGCGAATCACGATAAACAATCAATACAGAATGCTGGTCAACGACAGGAAGGGCGATGGCAAGTGCATAGTCCTGGCTGATATGGATCCAGAGGAGGGATCGCAGCATGGATGGATCAATACTTGGGGAGACTACACCGCCAACGAGGACCCTCATACGCACCCCAACGTAAGACTCAATCACGGTCTAGCTGTGGTAACTTGGCTAACAGCAGTCTTACAGGACGAAGGACATCGAAAGATGGCGTACATATTCTACAAGGGCATTCTCAAAGTCCTTGCGACCGGCCAGGTCATGCCGCCATCTGCTGAGTTCGAGGTGGCTGATCCAGTATGCGACAAGTTTTCAGGCACTGGTCTCAATCCTGGTGGAAAGACGCAAAGAGGCACCGGCAACGACGACGATGTATACCGCCATTACAGCGAAGAGGTGGGGGTGAGTGAAGTTGCAAGGAGACTTCATTGGTATGTCGGCTAACTCGAGTAGATTGTCTGGACTGCCGAAAGCGAGTGGGACCGTGATCAATGGAGGTTCGCTCGTTTATACTCCAACAAATACGACGACTTCGTCGCATGGGTCAAAGTCAGCAGCACCGAGAACGTGTTCGCTGTCTGGTGAGTTGAAACGAATCCAACGTGTTGGATGTCATCGGGCGGCTAACGCACTACAAGGGCGAATTCGGCAGACGGAAAGGGCAACTTCGCCCAGGTTTCGGACCTTTCCCCGGGCATGTACTGCGAGCCTGCCGGACAATACTTCATCGACATGGACGGTGACGGCCTAGACGACTTCGTATGCATTGACAGCAAGGGCAACTCTCACCTGTCCATCAACAACGGCGACGGCAACCGATCGGCAGGGAAGCCACCTTCCTTTACGGCTCTTGGGCAGATCAAGACTGCTGAGACTTCAAGTCGATCCAACGTGCGCATGGGAGACATCGATGGCGACGGACGCGGCGACTACATTGTCATCGACAAGCTCGGCACCGTTAGTGTCTGGCGCAACGGCTGGGTGGACGATAAGCCCAAGTACTGGCAGGCCTTGGGTACACGGTGGACCGACCAATACACTCGCGACATCACGGGAGTTCAGTTCCACGACATCAATGGAGATGTGAGTTCAGCTTGCCTTTGACTTGAGACCTTCTCAAAGGATTTGGACTAACTGGCCGTCTAGGGGCGTGACGATTGGCTTTGGACCGACAAGACCGGTGCTACAACGACCTTCACTAACAACCGTTCTTGCAAAAAGGGAGTGGAAGGAAACGGGCTCAACGTCGCCTGGCGCCAGGGCTTTTTCGAAACTGAAGGCACCGGTCCCACGCACAAGGGTGTCCCTGGGTATGTCACCAAGGATGAGTCCGATCTGCGCAAGCGTGTTCATTTCGTCCGAGTCTACGGTGGCTCCTCCTCTTTCGGCAACCTCTCACTAAAGGACTATGTATTTCTCGAGCACACGAAACTCTCGAATGGAAATCATAGCTTCAAGATGCGCATCTGGAAGAACACTGGCGGTGGCGCATCGAAGCTGAAGATGGACGGCAACAAGTACTGCAACATGATCGGGCACGAGGACGGCCGTTCTGATTATGTTTGGGTATGGTCTAACGGCAAGATGGAGCTCTTCATCAACCGAGGTAAGAAGGCCATCTCCGACAATGACGCTGAAGGGTTCTGGGACTGGTCGCCCGGTGTGATCTGGACGCCCCCTTCGGCGATGCATCGAATGGACCTTCACCTCGCGGACTGGGATGGCGACGGAGCGTGCGACATTATCTACGTCAACCCAGAAACGAACGCGCTCAGAGTCTTCATTAACAACTATCCTAAGTCGAACAAATGGGAGTTCAGCGAGACCTCCGCCCCGAGCCCAGGTTGCGGGGAGAAGAGAGGAGTTGGTATCAATGACTGTAAGTTTTCAGAAAGTCTGTTCGGCGCGACGATGAGTGCTAATTGTACTAGTGGCCGTCCGTTTTGCGGATCTGACGGGCAACAAGCGAGCCGATTACCTATGTCTCCGTCCAGACGGATACGTCTCGGGCGCTCTCCACCAAAATGACGGAAGCTTCAAGGACGTCGGCCAGATCAAAGTTGCCGAGGGTCACGACCGAGCGATGTTGCGCTTTGCCGATGTTAACGGTGATGGCAAGGACGACTTCCTGTGGATCGAGAAGTTCTCAGGCGACACGTTTGTTTGGTACAATGGTGGCGAAGACAGCAGCCGACCTCTGGGATCTGCGTTTTACTGGCGCCAGCAGACCGAAAAGGCTTATGCTGGTCTCGCTGCCGGCACTTGTCTCTTCTACACCGACCTTTCGGGCGACTGGCGTGCCGACGAGCATTACGTGCTCGAGTCCTTCAACAACATTGCCGAGACGTCGTTCAGCCCGGCATGTGGTCTGAGCAACGTCGAAGGCGATGATCCGGAGGGAGTGGTCGACCCGCAGCTCCCCGTGAGGCCGGACGACGATGGTGATGACGAGGTTCCCGACGGTGTTTGTGCCTACCCAATACTTGGCACGACGCAGTTGACGCTCAAAAATACCTGGGAGAACTCAGGCGCTGCTGACCATCTGAACAAGTATTTCAAGACGCATGGCACGGATGGCTGGTCGACAAACTACCTGTACGACATTCTTGGTACCCAGCATGACTGCGGAGGCATATTCTCGACAACCTGCACGCCGCCGACTTCGCAATGCTCCACATACGACCCCAACGAGGCATTCTTTGTCCACCAACAGATCGCCAACTTGCATAGCGGCATGTTCAAATGGTGGGGCATGATGGTCAACGACAGTGTCAGCGCTCTCGGCAGCGACATCACGGATATTGTGGCTGCGTACGGTACTCCCAGTGAAGACCCCGTCACCACACTGAACATGCTCGTCGGCCTCTTCACAAGCCTGGCGGGGATAGCGGGAACGATCGAAGACGCTTTGCCTGGAACCACGGCAGCCGGCCTCGGGAAGTTTGTCAACCCGATGACTTTGATAGCCGGTGTCATTGCCATCACGGCTACCAACGACTTGAACGAGCCAACCATTGACCCGGAAGACCTCGAGAAAGACCTGAGGAAGAGCTACACCAAGATGTTCTCGGCAATTTCGGACAGGGCGAGGAGCACCCTTGAAGCCACGTTGAATGGAAAGCCGCTTTCCGGGGAGATGCTCGAGAGAGCCGGTGTGGCTTCAATGCAGGAATATATCCAGCGCCAGTTCGCTGATGGCGCATGGCTGAGTTCAGAGTTGATTGGCGACTTGGTGGACCTCATGGCGCAAAACGTCTTCCAGAAATTCGTAAGTGCCTGCTTAACGCTGTCATTTTATGTGGAGGATCGGTAGCTGACAAGTCACACAGAGAGAGTATGCCTTGGTCAAAGCCATCAAGACCAACAACAAGAGGCAATACATCTTCCTCGTCACTGGACCAAAAGCGAAGGTGGTATACAACGTAAGTCATGTCCGAATCAAAGGATGAGTTGAGAAGCTGATCAAACGCCTCAGGGTGAACTGGTCGACATGAGTCAAGAGGCTTGCGAATCAAAGTCAGCTCGTGTTTGGCACGATGATGTGAGTGGTCCCCAATGGCTAACTTGAAGTATGCGCGATTTTGACCATCTTTTAGCTGTGCCTTGCAATGGGTTATACCGAGATCAATGTTGCCAACAAGCAAGTGTGGTATCCTATTGAAGATAAGGAGGCCGACGGCATGAAGCAGTGGATCAAAGACTTCCGCGCGGCCATGGTCAACAACTACGAGTGCTACAAGAAGAAGGGGTCTGATGGCAAGCTGGATGATCCGGAGTTTCCAGCGCCTTTTGATGCGGGTGCCACGATTGAGTATCCCCAATGCTTTTGGAACATTTGGTCTCATGAAAATCTGGACTAGTGGAGAGGGTGAGGGCTCAATAGATTACAGCTGAACGCTATTGATCTTCTTTGTACATATTTCAACTCTGCTTCTCCCAGTCTTTCGTTTCGTTTGTCAAATAAATCATAATAGGTACATAACATCTATGTCTCGTCCACACAGGACATGCTAAGCTTCTTCGGTTCTCGCGTTCAGTGACATGACAGCGCCGTATCCCCGGCCTTTCGTTTCTGGCACTGGAGTCTGGCTCATCATCATGTCAAAATACTTTTCAGGCTTGTGTAATTTCACAGAGGCCTCTCTGGAACACAGGCCATGGCTCATTCTTCCGCTATTCCGTCTCATCCCGGCTTTCTATTAGCGAGTTAAAGGCCAGTCGTGTCTTGGCCCTCTCAAAGATGACCTGGGCGGGTGGGAGCCGCCACTAGTTATCCCGAAGATTCCCCTGCGCTTCCGAAGATCTGCCACCCCGGCTCGTGTGTGAATCTGGTGATGACCGACACGACAATATACACGAGTACTATAAAACAACTGTGTTGACTATTGTTTGTTTTCAAATGACCATAGTGTGCTTACGAATATTCTTTTCTAGGCCACATAATGGCATTAGGAACGAATACCGCGGTCGCTGGGACTGTGGAATCCCCTTCCGGCGATGTAGGGCGTCATGTAGGGCGTCCCGACTTCGAGAAGATGATATCTGGCCAACCGTGAGTTCCACATGGAAGGTATTTGTCGTCTTTGCTGACAAATACAAGATACGACTGTCTAGCCCCAGCATTGATTGACTTGAGAAGGCGTGCGTGTCGAAGAGTGCTCAAGTATAACAGCACCCTTCCCTCAGAATCTTCACATGTGGCAGAGTCTTCCTTTCGAAATACTCTGCTTCGAGAGATTTTTGGGAAGGTTGGTGAGTCCCCATGGGTCGAATCCCCTTTGACAGTTGGATACGGCTCCAACATTGAGGTCGGAGATGGCTTCCTCGCTCAATCCAAGTAAGCTCCCCGACGCCCATTACCATTCCTGCATTCCAGAAATACTGAAAATGACAGTCTCGTGATTCTCGACAGTGCAACGATCAAAATCGGCCACCGCGTTTCCTTCGGACCATCAGTAACGATCATGACGGCGACGGACGGCAAAGCGCCCGGTGATTCATGGCGGTGGCAGTATGCTCGTCCAGTCTTCATCGGAGATGACTGTTGTATCGGCGCAAACGTGACGATTTTCCCAGGAGTGTCAATTGGAAGAGGCTGCAAGGTCACCTCTGGAAGTTTCGTGCGAAACGACATACCGGATTTCTCATTGGCATTGGGAGGACCGGCCAGAGTTGCGCAGAATAAGCCAAACAACTAGGCGGGTACGAATTTCACTTGTCGATGCTCCAACTTAGTCCTGATTCTCCACAGAATCTCATGGTAGCTAACTCACGAAGCTATCCGAGGCGAATACGATAGTTGACGAAGCGACAGCCGATGAGCCTTGGTCGCGTGACGAGTAGGACAAATACTGGCATCGGCAACTTTCAGAGCCTCTGTCGCGGTTTCTCCCGCTGTTGAGATGACGCGGTCATGCCGAGATCTGGGCTGATCAGGAAGCTCTTGACATTCGCTTGGTGGTGGGCCTCCTAGCGAGTCTGTCGGCCCTGCATTCCGCCAGAAGTGGGCCAAAGAGAACACGGAGTTCTTCCCGAGCACACTCTCTTCCGGACTTCAGCCGAGACAGACGCGGTCGGTCCTGGTCAATAGCAATAGCTACCAGGGGTGCTTTGTCTTGGGCAATTCTCCGCTTGGTTTGCGGTTGGCTTTGGTGTTCAGTGGTACATGGTCTTTCTCTTGACCGCGACTCACGCGTCTCTTGGCCTCGCTGGGCAGATGCCGCGACACCCACGCCTACGGCCCGTTCTGTCTCCGTACGCATCTGTTCGACTGCGAACACAACGGTGCTGTTCCGAATTCTGCTTCCGAGCCTGATTAGTGATTATCCATGAAGGCCGACCCGACCTGACGGTTGCTTGGCGCCGAGTGGCTCGATGCCGTCAGCCCAGTTTAGAGCAGTTAAAAGTGGAACAGTATGTCTTCTTGGACATGAGCGCCCGCTTGAGCGCATGATGGCCGCATCACTCCGGGTAAATAACAGTCTTTCCGGTCAATTAGACCTGTGATAAATGTTTCGACCTCAGAGCGCTGACCATGAGACTTCAGAACAGAATGAACCGCCCTACACGGGCCCAAGTTAAACGACCCTCGCAATTCCATTGCCATGGATGATGAGCTAGCCGCCAAATACCACTACCGTCGCAACACATCCACCGGTGATAACACACAAATCTGGTGTAATCATCCTGTCTCGGACTCTCGCATAACCCGGATCAATGGTTGCTGAGGGCGACAGTTCTCCGACCTGACCATGTTGGCGCTTCCAGCTGCCATTCGATGCTACGCCAAGCTAGAAGGGCCGTATGTCAACCCCGGTCTGCATCGTGGAGACCCCACAAGCTGACATCCACACCTAAGGTGAGCGGCATGGCATCGTGCCCCCTTTACCGCAGTCCGCGCACAGCAATTGCGATGTCTAGAACCTGTCTCCCACTGAAGTTACGATGGGGGTGGAATCTCTGGGGTTGGATGGATTGTCCGGGCCTGGGCCACAGTGTTTCGGGCAACCCACTCGCTGGTTCAACTCTGACGATATGAAAGCCAACAGTGGTACGGTTTCTTGGCCTCGGCCGCGTCCCTCCCAAAGAAGCGGTTGCGATTTAAGTCCCGAACGCTCCCTCGAACCTCAAGTCGACGCTGTTCCTCTCGTCCCTCACCAATCTTATCGACTTTCCAAAATCCTTCCGTGCTGTTTGGCGACCCCCACATCAGCGTTGACATGAAGCAGCCGTCAGGTGGAGAAGCCAAGGCCGTTGGCCATGAGTTGGCCAGTGTCCTTCCCAACGATGGCATTCCATGGTGGAAGAAGAGCCACCTGATCAAGCTCAATTTCTGCATTGTCTCCTTCATGCTGTTCACCAGCTCAAACGGCTTCGATGGCTCTGTCATGAACGGTTTCCTGGCCTTGTCTCAGTGGAAAGACTTCATGGGCAACCCCACAGGTGCATGGCTGGGTTTCATCAACGCCATGTACTCTCTCGGTGCCGTCATTGGCTTTCCGCTCACAGCGATGCTTTGCAACCGCTGGGGCCGCAAAATCGGCCTTTGGCTCAGTGTGTTCATCTCCTTGGTCGGCACTGCTCTGCAAACCGCTGCTCCAAATCAAGCTGCGTTCATCACCGCCCGTTTCTTGATGGGGATTTCCCAAGGTCTTTCTGTCGGGGCGCCCCTGTTGATCGCCGAGAACGCGTTCCCCACCCACCGTGGAATCGCGTCAAGCATGGTAGGTCAAGCATCGATGTTTTTGGACTTCATCTTTAAAGTCGCCTAAGCTAATGAGGCAATAGTACAATTCGGGTTGGTACGTGGGCGCAATTGTTGCTGCTTGGGCGGTATGTCATTAACTCTGTTCCTTCCTCTCCCCCGGTTAAGGATTAACCTGTGATAGACCTTTGGCACAAGGAACATGGAGGGCTCACCATCCTGGCGTATTCCTTCTGGCCTGATGGCACTTTTACCCCTGATGACTATACCCGCTCTGTTTATCATGGATGAGTCCCCCCGATGGCTAGTCTCTATGGATCGTGCGGACGAGGCAAGAATGAACCTCGCCAAGGCCCACTGCGGCGGCGATATCAATGCACTTCTTGTCACATTCGAAATGGTTGAGATCGAGGAGACCCTGAAGGCTGAAAAGCTTGCTAATGAGAGCACCTCCTGGGCTGATTTGTGGTCTACTCCCGGAAACCGACATCGCCTTTGGATCTCTGTCTCGTTGGGCATCTTTGCACAATGGTCTGGTCAGTGAAATCCTAGTCCAAGTCACTACATGGGACTAATAAAGCATCATGTAGGAAATGGAGTGGTGTCGTATTATTTGGCGATTATTTTGGAGTCTGTCGGTATTACCTCAGTAACGGATCAGACACTCATCTCTGGATGCCTCCAGATCTGGAATCTGATTTGGTCCGTGGCGGCTGCTATCTGCGTCGACAAAGTTGGGCGCAAAGCTTTGTTCATGGCCAGCGGTATCATCATGCTCGTCTCGTACATAATTGTCACAGGTCTATCGGGAAGCTTCGCGACCAGCGGCAATGGTCCCACTGGAATTGCAGTTGTTCCATTTTTGTTCATGTAAGTCTTGATGCGCCTTGCCTCCATTGTTACTCTGGGCTGATGGGTGTACAGCTACTTCCTCGGATACGATATTGCTCTCACGCCTCTGGTCATCTCATACCCTGTTGAAATCTGGACGTACCAGATGAGAGCTCGCGGACTGGCAATCTGCCAAATGGTCTCACTTGCAGCCATCTTCTTCAACACCTTCATCAATCCCATTGCCCTGGACGCCGTTCAGTGGAAGTACTACTTTGTCTTCGTCGCGATCTTGGTTGCAATGCTGGTGACGGTCTGGTTCACTTACCCCGAAACTCGAGGACGAACACTCGAGAGCATCGCCTGGCTGTTTGATGGAGACGAAGCAAATGTTGGCATTGCCACCGCCGAAAATACGCTCAAGAGCACCAACCAGCATATTGAGGATCATGCCACGGACGAATCTCAGGAAAAGCAGTGATTGAGATTGTGACGCAGTCTGGAGTCATCAAACACTCATGACATGCAACAGTCACCATCCAGTGTTGACGATTATTATGTAGAGACGAGTGTTAATAAACGAGCCTCACCTCAATTATGCATCTCCGACAGTTCAGTTGACGAGTCCTTTGATGATGCTTTAATGATACAACGAAGCGTTCGAGGCTTCCCCCCCTTTTTGTAAAAGATTCCGACTTCTGGTCTCTTTACCTGAATTCCCTTTGCTCTTGCTCGCGCCTCTGAAGCCATCATCTTGGGCGGACCAGCTTTCCATCAGCATCCAGATATTCCTTGGCAATTACATCAACCGCTCGTCTCAATCTCTTCACAGATTCTCGGATCTCGTCCTCGGTGACAATGAAAGGCGGCGATACCACAACTGAATCCATCTTCCAAGTACCGGGGAACCCCTTGTTTTTCAGCACAAGAACGCCCTGATTCTCAACCGCTTCATCCACCACTCGATGTGATAAATCGTCTCCCATCGGGAAAGGTGTACGCGTCGCCGGATCGCGCATGAACTCGACAGCCCACAAGAGTCCACGACCGCGGATGTTGCCCGTGAGCGGATGTTGACCGAGCTCTTCTTGTAGCAGTCGCCCAAGCAGCTCACCCTGCTTTCTCACATTTGACAGAAGGTCTTGCTGTCTGATGATCTTCTGAACTGCGAGCGCGGCTGCGCACGATGTCGGGTGTGCTTGGAACGTGTGTCCTCCTGCCAGCGCGCCTTGTGGCGTTGCAATCGCGTCGAAGATGCGTCGATGAACAAGGACTCCAGACACTGGGATGAATCCCCCTCCAAGGGATTTTCCAATCATTTGTAGGTCAGGCCCACGGATGTCCTCTTGCTGCCAGGCGTGGAGAGTACCTGTCCGTCCCATTCCACATAGGACTTCGTCAAGGACTAGTAATGCTCCATACTTGTCGCATATTTCTCGTACGGCCTTAAGGTAACCTTTGACTGCAGGCACGGAAGCAAGTTTCGATCCTGCAACAGTCTCGGCGACAAAAGCAGCAACTGTGTGAGGCCCGAGACGCTGGAACTCCGCATCAAGCTGGTCTACTAGTCGCTTAAGATATGCCTCATCAGACTCGTCGTTTAGCTTGCCGCGGTAGGAACAGCAAGCATCCACGAAAGACACATTGTCAGACATCCAGTGCCGATAAATGTCACGGCGGCCCTCGTGTCCGGTGATACATAGAGCACCGAGAGTATTGCCGTGCTAGCTCTGCTTCCGTGCGATGAAGTTTGTGCGCCGCTTCTCTCCCTTTGCAGCCCAATACTGAGTAACTAGCTGTCAGGCTATCCCAGCACATTCGTTACAGCAATTGTTTCACCTCAAGTAACTTGACTTATGCTTTACTAGAGGTATGAATAAGGTCAGCAAGGATATCCTTATCCAGGGGATCGCACATTCATTATATAGATATCGGGTTTCTTCCCATAGCCATTCATTCATCATACTCATCAATATACACACAATGACCCCTGCCTGTCTAACTGCTGCTCGATACTAGCTTTAGCATAGCCTCGGTTGCTTCACTGCCTGAGCCCAGGAAAATAGCCTTGCTGAGACCGCCAGGATTGCGTTCAAGGATGTATGAGGCGAGCTCTTCCGTCGTGTCTTCACAAAACCCGCCGCCTGAGAATAGGTAACCTATCTTGGTGAGTTGTTTGGTGACGGCTTCAGCCACCTCAGGCACATTATGCCCAAGACAGGCTACGCCAGGCCCTCCCGTGGCGTCGATAATGGTTCGCCCGTCATCGAGCGTCAAGGTCGTTCCCGAAGCTGAGACTATGCGCAGAGGCTTTTGAGAGAAGGAGCGGTGGAAGATGCTTGAACTTTGGAAAAACTCGTTGAGAGTCATTGTGGAAGAAAGATGGTTCATGAATGCTGTTCTGTTGCAAGTTAAACGATTCGACATCCACTAGGTATGTGTTTAGGGTTAGCATATTTGAAGGAAAACCAACGGAGCATGGAAATTTTGATACAAACCGAATTGGACTCATAGAGCGATATCGGGGATCAAACCGACACGCCGTCGGGCTCTTTCAAGAGCGAAGCCATGTATAATTTCGACGATAGGTTGCTTGTGCCATCGGCGATCTTGGGACCACCAAGGAGCCAATCAAGAAATGCGCGCCGGAACCGCCTGGCTGAGCTTCCTACTCCTCGAGATCTGGGGTAAGCTCTTAGTGTTTGACACCTGCTGGCAAGGGGAGCCTAGTCGCCGATGACATGCTTTATCGGGGGAGATACGACCCCAGCTGTGCTTTTATCGCATCGGCCAATCAGAAAATGCCCGCCAGATCCGCCCGGCTAAAGGCAGGCGGGAATACCCTCAATTCTGCAGCCCGTGTACCACAGTGAAAGGTCCTGATCGCGATGCGGTGACTGCTTTGACCACTTTTGAATATGCAGGGTTATCTGAAGCTAAGGTTTAGAGAACGAGGTGCTGATGCGGCTACGTGATCTAAAGAGAAGTCTTCGTAATGTCGAGGAAGCACCTCCGATAAAGCGGAGCAAACTTATCTGTGCATGGAAGGGGCTTCGGTCTGGACAGTACCGAGAGATAAGACCTAGCACCACACCACGCCATATCGTTCAACACTTCAATTACTTATTCAAATGTACTTATGAGACGTGAAATACGCAACCTTGTTGGCGAACCACGTGTAGATGAACACTTTTCCCCTTCTTGCTTTTTGCCCGTTGCGTCGGCTCAGGCGATCAACAACGGCTCGGTGTCTTGGCCGTAATACAAATCAAGTCTGGTCGTTGTGCACACTGCTTGACGTCCTTCGATATGTCTGACTCACTGCGAATGCCGCATGAAGGTTCTCTTGAACAGAAAAGAGTTATGGACAAGGCAGGCCCAAGAGTTGACTTTGAAGATGGCGATGTTCAGAGTGGCCATGTGGACGCTTCCGACCATACCCATCGAAGACTCAAGCCCCGTCACATTCAGTTGATTGGAATCGCAGGCACGATCGGCACTGCGTAAGTATCCGCGAACTTAGGTTGGCAGAAAACAAGAAGGTTCTTTCTAACGTGGCTGGCAATCACAGACTATTTGTCAACATTGGAAAGGGCTTGCTGAGCGGCGGTCCGGCAAGCCTGTTCATAGCGTACTGCTTATGGTGAGAGCATATCACCAGGTGACTAATTGTCTGCAAACTCAGGCTGACGGATATAGGTGCCCTGTTGTGCTTTCTATTTCCCTCTGCATGTCAGAAATGGCGACGTATCTCCCGGTCTCTTCGCCTTTCATCTGCTTTGCGGGCCGGTTCGTCGACGAGTCTTTCGGCGTTGCAGCGGGTTACAATTTCTTCCTTTTTCAAGCGTCGCTGCGTGAGAAAATTCATATAACCAGCCCTTTTTACTGCTGCTAACATACTCTGATAGTGCCGTTTGAGATCACCGTCTGTAATGTCGTAATACGATATTGGACCGAGGCCATACCTGTTTGGGCCGTCTGCCTCGTCCAGCGCAGCCGCCAAAGCAACGCCAACAACGCAAAGTCCAACTAAGTCAAGCAAATGAAGCTATTCAGACCACCCAAATAAGTAAGCCAA
>JABGMY010000653.1:0-44341 GCA_014705525.1 Colletotrichum sp. HC292
GTGGCAGCTGGCGGCGCACGAGGGGTTTGTGGGGAGTTATGTGTCGACGATCCGGGAGGCGCCGGTGTATGACCGGGCGGACGAGGAGTGGATGGTGCTGGCGAAAGTGTTGGAGGCGCGGAGGGAAGAAGGGGCCGGGGCCGGGTTGAGGAAGGGACGGGTGTTGTTCGTGCTCGGGGAGCGGGACGAGATTGTGGTGCCTGGGGAGACGGTGTGGGATGCGCGGAGGGTGTTGGGGGAGGACGCGGTGGAGGTGTTGGTTCTGAAGGCGGGGCATGAGATTGGGGTGACCAAGGGGGAGGAGATTGTAGATGGGGTTTTGGCGGCGTGGGTGAGAGAGTGAAAGAAAGTGGTTAGAGTGGCATAGATGTTCTGGGTGTTGGCATTTTTTAGATCGGGGTCGTGTTTCGTTGGCTAGACGTTGCGTGTATGTAAAGAGTCGTTTAGACATGTTAGAGCACTTAGATTAGAATTGTCAAGGATGCGGCTGAGTTGAGCCGGAGACCCTTTGCGTGTCCCCCACGGGGAGAGGAATGTGGTATTCGGGGAGGATTGCTAGGGTGAGATTCTTGTAATGCCGTGTCTTGGTCAAGAGATCTGGTGTCTCATCGCCCGGGCGGAAGGGAAGGGTCGTCCGGAGGGACCACGGAACCAAGGGACTTTCCATTCCACGGCCCGTTCATGGAGCTTTCGGTCCGGGGGGTGAAGTCATGTGGAACTGTCGATCAGGGTCTGGTGGCATTTTGATGTGGGAGAACACGCTTTGCCACTCTGCAGTTACTTTAATGTTTATTTTGGGGAGGAGTTCAAGACACAGTATGGAAATAACCACTATATTGAAGACTTCCTCTGAAGGCTACCTAGTCTATCATGCCTAACGGTGGAAGTCAAAGCTCCTGACCCCGAGACTCCCGACAAAGCCATGCGGTTCGGTGACTGAACATGTGGATTGCTATACTAGACCAAATCCCCAGCGGTAACAATGGAGGGATGACGATCAAAAGACCGTCGAATACATCTGCCCATTTCCCCCTCAGCGCGACCACCGTTACGACGACAAAGAAGCCGGGACCGAGGAGCACCGCTATAATCACGTCTTGCCAGGAATCGTGGCATCTGGCTCCGCGGAATGAAGACGTCGAGAGGGCGTATAGAGCGAGGAGGAGAATGACTATTAGCGCGTCTGGTTCTGACCAGCGGATTACTGATACCAGCGGGGCCCAGGTCTGAGGTTTGTTAGTGTACGTGAGGCTCAAGTTCACGGCGACATCAACGTACGAGATTCCTCTCGAAGATGGACTCGTGTCCGGGAGACGCGAGGTTTAACCAGCCGCTGATCAAGGGAAAGATGAGAACGGACGATGCCAAGGAGATGAAACCTGCGAATGCGGTCCGGAAGTGATGCCGTCTGGGCGATTGATCCCCGTTTCGAGCCTTTGCGTGAGTGTGAGGATTGTGGTCATCTCTGGCATCCTCGGGGACTTCTGAGATGGGATGCTCCTGAATGAGTGGCGTGACGGTATGAGCAACGTTGTGGACTTCATGATTCCGGTTCAGAGAACTCATATCAGAGAAGGTTATGGTCTTTAGAATGGATGATCAAAGCTTTAACACTTAGGTCTCGTAGCTTCGTCATGTAGACAGGAAAGAAGACGGAGACTTCACCAGGGGTTTCATATTTCTTGGACAAGAGCTGAAAGTCAGCAGCGAAAGCACAAGCAGCCACGAGGCTACCTGTAAGCGTTGAGTCGGAGTCGTTCGGGCTGACTTTCTGCCGGTGCGGTCGCAGCTGATTGGATTCCCTCCATCTTACTCCGGTTGTGTGACGCACCTTCACCTCTCACGGTGGCACGAGAGCTTGGAAAGCGGAGTCAACTCTCTCGGAGGACGAGGATTCCCCGAACCATTGTTCACGGTATTGTGGCTTACTCTCGCAAGTAAAGTAAAAGGGGTTCTCTAGGTTTCTAGACCTTCTGTAATGGTGTTCCTAGCCTCCGCGCGGGATGCGGTATGTTGGGGGTGTCGCGGAGTAGTCTGCAGGTCCAGCCAGACTAGCGCATAATAATAAGCCGGTGGACGGGGCCGGATATAATGAAAGAGCCGCGTAGACTACAATATCACTACCTTAACGGAGTATATGGATAAGTTTATGCCACCTCAGTGTAGAGAAGAGCTCTCCTCGCCCCGAAAACCTTCTGTCAATATTGCATCTTGCATAACTCTACCCCTCGCAACGGGCACGTCGTGAAGTATCTTTAGGGTGACTAACCACCTGATTGGTTGGGGTTGGCAACTCTACACGGAAGCCTTTCTCCATAGCTCAACAACAAATTTCCATCAAGCGCATCAGGAAGTCTTGTCCGTGGACCCTGGACAAGGTGGGAAACTCCAACAATCCCGTTCGGCTTAGCTGGGCAGTAAGCATGATTCCATCGTCGGCAGTCTCGCTAGCGCCAGACTACAACCCCGCGCTGGTTAAATCCAGGATGCAGAATGTGAACCCAATACTCTGGAGCAGCGGATATTTGTGACCTTATCACAGCGACGTCCGCCCAGCCACAGCCTGGCCGGTGATGGCTTCATTGAACTGCTTCCGGGGGGTACTCGTCGGCCGACCTGCGCGAGTTACGTTGACGCCGACAGAGATGGCTTCCTTTTTGCGCCCTACTGAACTCAAGGATCCGAACACGCAAGGCATGCTTTTGTCTAGAGAAAAATACCTCAGAAATCAGTGAAGTTATCCTTTGGCTTACGCAGGCCTCACTTGTTGCGGGCGATGATGGAGGCCGAGTCAGGTATAAGAGAGCAGGTAGTTGCCCTTTTCACGACGGAAGGGTCGTTAACAGCCATCAGCATCATCATCTTCATCTAGACATATCTACCGTTAAAGCCCCTCATCTTCTCAACAAACTTACCACCATCACAATGTTCACACTCTGGCGCGTTATCATCCTCTTCCTCCTCATCGGACCCAGCTTTGGTCTTCCGCCCCTGCGCGGGATGGCCCCGAGAGGAAGGACTAGGCCTCACCCCAACACCGCAGGCTCGACGAACGAGAAGTTCCACAACTGCAACGCGTATAAGTGGGATGTCTACCACGGGGCAAGCCCGGGTAGCGGAAAGGGACTCAAGGAGAACTGCTGCCAGGTAGCTGGTTTCACGCCGCAGAAAGACTCGAAGATCAAGTGCTAGGCATAGTACTCTTAGCATGGTGGAAGTGCTATATAAATACATAACAAAGAATGGGGCTCTCCAAGTTCATGTGGTGAAGCAATCCGGGGTGGAGCCAGGGACCTGGATTAGGTTGGTTGACGGAAGCGAACATAGATGCGGACGGGTGTAGACCGACTTTTTTTGGGGGGAATCTATCTATTTGTCTATCCATGGATGAGATAGAGGCGGGAATCTTACATTTGTACGCTTCTGGTGTCTTTTAGCAAAAGGGGCGTTGATCAAGGGTTGACCTACATTTGATAGTTTACCTGGTCTAACATACAGGTTCATCTATCCAGACACAATTTGTAGAGTAATTCGGTGAACAAATCTATCGATAAAGCCATGCATATCAGAGCCTGATTTTGATAGCTGTAGCTGCCGCTGGGTTGCATGCCAGGAGAATGATTGGCCATAACGCGCCAAGCGCAAGTGGGGTGAGAGCCTCCTGCCTAACAGCAGGCTGTGGTCAGCTTTCTCAAATTCATGATCTTCTCTCTTGCACTTCTTCTAACTTGAGAAATTTCGATGCCAAATTTCATCAATATTGCACGGTCAAACACCTCGCATCAACCATATTTGAAGCGCTCCACCCATCCCCGGAGCTATGGCCGGAGTCGGCCCCGCACGGCCCCGGGTTCTGTGCCTCGACGGCGGCGGCATACGGGGCCTCTCCGAAATCCTGATTCTCAAAGAACTCATGCTGCAAGTCCGAGTCCAAAACAATCTCGATTGCACACCCGAGCCGAATCAATGCTTCGACTTCATCTGTGGAACTAGCACAGGTGGCTTATTAGCAGTTCTTCTTGGCCGGCTCGGGAAAACGTTGAACGAGTGCGAGAACCTCTTCAGATCTTTCGGTTCAAAGATATTCTCAGGAGGCACCGTTTCAAGAACTCTGAGAATGATTTCGACGGGTTCTAAACACACGAGTCAGGGCTTATCTGCCATCGTCCGAGCCCAAGCCGGCGACGGGAAGATGCATGATGTGGACGGTTTGACACAGGGTCATGTTCCCGTAAGTCCGATTGCGTTAGCAGAGTCAGACACTTCTTATTCTGGCGCTAATGTACCGATCTAGGTCGCCGTGATTGCTGTCTCTAAAACCACACGCGATGACTACCTCTTCCGCACATACGGCACCCGAGCAAGCACCGAATCCTGCCCGATCGTCGATGCTTGCCTCGCAACCTCAGCTGCTACGACATTCTTCCCTTCGATCGAGATAAATGGAGTCGAATACGTAGATGGCGCTTTTAGGAAGAACAACCCTAGCGGTGCTGCCTTAGCAGAGCTGGAGTCCACGGAATGGGTTTCGCCAATGCGGGATGCCGTCGCCGAGGTCGGCTGTCTCATTTCGGTCGGCACTGGACGTGGAACATTCGACCGCGAGGCTTCCAGCGCTCTGTCTAAGATTGTTCCTAAGGGATTGATCTCGCTGAAAGATGCAGCGAAGATCTGTATCAAGATAGCCACTGATTGCCATGAGGCACACTTGGATATAGAAAAGAGGTATAGCCCCTTAAATGTATATTTACCTCGATCATGCTTACAGGTTGGACAGATTCAGAAGAGCTGGACTGGATGATTATTACCACCGTTTCGATGTTGAGATAGGACTTGAGGCGATCATGCTTAATGAGAGCGACACCAAGACCTTGCAGCACATTACCTCAGTTACCAAGGGGTATCTAAAGAGCCGCCAACACGAGATGGAACGATGCGCAAGGTTAATCTCTCCTCGAGGCAGTGAGTCGGTCTGAAAAGCAGTCTTCCCTGTGATTTGTCTGACGTTCATAATGTTGAAGCAATTGATCTGGTAAACATCGCGGTAGACCAATCTACAACCTTCGGGATATTCTCTAGTCTTCCCGAATGCACCGACATGTCCCTAGGCCGTGAAGAAGAGCTGCGCGAGCTGGGGAAGAGCTTGGATCCCTCCATACCAGGTCGCAAAAGCGCTTTGCTTCATGGAATCGGAGGTTCAGGCAAGACCCAGCTTGCACTTCAGCACATTCGGCGGGAAGCTAGACGGTACTCTGCTGTAATATGGATCAACATCTCCACTCCCGCTATCGCCGTCGGTTCTGTCACCGAGGCTGCGATCACGATGGCTGATAAGTCGCTACAAGACATACCCGTTCTTTCAGATCAGCGAGGCAGCGACGATTTAGCCTATGTCAAGTCACGCCTACGCACCACTGGTTACAGAGATTGGCTGCTTGTTATCGACAGCGCTGATGACCAGGACCACGACGACTTGGCAACGTATGTTCCAGGCTGCGAGTTTGCATCTGTGTTGGTGACAAGCACAAGTTATCGTCACTGCAGTTGGTTTCGTCCGAGAAATCCAATTCATTTGGGCGGTCTCGATCAACAAGACTCCCATGCCCTGCTGTTAAGATCCGTTGGGCGATGTGAAGATGGTGAAGGTGAGTCGCAAGTAGCCAGGGAATAATGAGTAACTAAATCCTAATATCAGACGCAGATTCACCCGCGACGAGGACTATTATAAAAGAATTGAGTGGTATTCCTTTGGCCATTGAACAAGCCGGAGGTCTGATACGCAACGCAGAGTTCACGTTCAATGAATTCGTTGCTGCGTATCAGAAGCAGTACAGGAGTCTCATGAAACTTCTACCGGATGAAGGGCTTTGGTCGTATGAGAAGAATCGCGCCATTATTACCATTCTCGACATGACTTGCCGCTCACTTGAAGCCAACCCAGAGCACGTTCTTCTGCTCAATTTTCTAGGTGTCTTGGGGTCATGGCAGGTTCCGATATCGCTCTTGGACACTTTTGAATTCTTTAATCTGCAATCTGCCCTGCCCACAAGCTTGCAAGGCCTGAAGACCCTCCGCAATATCCTCCAAGAACCACACAAGCTCCGTCTAGCTCTGCGGAAGCTCGCCAGTTACTGTTTGATTCGAATCAAGCAAGAGCATAACCATTTGGTCAGCTTCATGATACATGGAATTTTATGCCAATGGAGTTTGGATAACTTATCCGAGCCTGAACGTCAGGATATCATCATGCAATCTGCCTACGGATTGGCTAAAGCCGCTTGCCAACCCAGACGTCAGAAGAACATTTTGGCGGAAGACACATTGGACGACCAGTTTGAATTGGTTCAACAGAGATACTTCGCGCCATTGAAACACCAACTATCCCTTGTAACGAAATACCTTACCGAATCCGAACCAGACCCGTATGCTACGTGGTATCGAACCCCCTACGCAATCATCCTTCGTCAAGCTGCGTGGGCACATCTTGCACAAGGTCTCCCAAACGAAGCCAAATATCTTTTTGAGCAAAGTTTTGGCTTTGAGTCGTCCGAAGATGAATCACGTCTAGAGATCTTGTCCGGATACTCTAGAGCGTGCTATAGGGCAGGTTATCTGGAAGCAGCCGTAGAGTCTCTGAAATCAGCCGAGAGGCTCTCCGAACGTATCTACGGAGACGAGAGCGACATCATATTAAAATTTGTGTCTCGTTTGAAAGATATCCGTGAAAGACGAGAGATCATGCAACAGCACCACAAAGCAGTCGTACTTGCTTCAGAGACAACCCGCCAAGACTCAAATTCCACCAAAACGGATTCAGGGCCATCAGGCAGCGGTCCACACAATTTACAACGTGAGGAAGTTGATGAAAACGATCAATGGGGAGACGAAGACACGAATCTAGAAGACTTGAATCCCGAAAAAGACATCTTTGACGCCTGTCGGGCTGGCGATGACGGCATGGTTCGACTGCTCCTTGGTATGATCGATGTAAGAAGAGCCGAGGAAACAGAATTCCACCGAGAGCTTCTTGTCATAGCTGTCAGTCATGGCCACCAGCACATAGTAGAGCTTCTTATCGAAAAGAACACAGCCTTGGAATCTTTAAACACTCCAGGGTACACATCTATCGCACGAGCAACCAAGAATACCGAATTTCATCGAAAGCTTCTTCTGGAAGCTGCCAAATTTGGACACCGGCACATAGTAGAGTTCTTTCTTGAGAAACGAGTGGCCATGGAATCTGTAGATGCCCTAGGGCGTACAGTTTTGACAGAAGCAGTTCAAGACGGACTTTTACCAGCAGTAGAACTTCTACTTAAGATGGGCGCCGATGGAAGTCACAAAGATCTCCAGGGCCATACGCCTTTAGCGATTGCATCAGCAAATGGTCACCGATACACAGTAGAGGTTCTACTTGAGAAGGGTGCTGATGTAAACCACACCGATCCACAGGGAAGAACGCCCTGTTAGATGCAGCTATGTGCGGTCACTTTCGTATAGTAGACCTTCTACTCGAAAAGGGCGCTGACATAAATCACACTGACCTAAGAGGAAGTACACCTTTGGCGAGTGCAGCTGGAAACGGCTACTTCCGTACAGTACAGCGCCTAATCGAAAGGGGTGCTGATATTGATCACAAGGATCTATCTGGGTGTACGCCTTTGGCAAATGCAGCGAGGAACGGGCACTTTCGCACAGTAAAGCTTCTACTGAAAAGGAGCGCTATCCTGGACCCCGAAGATGATGGGGGTAGGACACCTCTCGGCGAATCGGCCGCTGAAGGCCATGCCCAAATCTTGAAGGTTCTGCTGAGACAAGGTGCTAATGCGTATCATGTGGAATGGAATGGTCTATCTGCATTTGACCTAGCATATCAGTTTGGCAAACAAGACGTGATCCAGTACCTCTTCGCATGGAGCCTGAATGCCAGAGGACCTCTGGGCAAGACTTTTCTCCATTTGGCTGCCGAAAATGACAGTCTTTGGCAAGAAAGGTGGCTTCTTAGCCTTCCAGATATTGGTATCAACATCCAAGATGACTTTGGAAACACACCTCTACATGAAGCTTGTCGGGTGTCATACGCCAACAGCCCCAAGTCACTTGTAAGCGCCGAGTCACTTGTGAGCGCTGGAGCTCGATGCAACATAAAGAACAAGGATGGGAGAACGCCAATGGATATCTTCAAGATCTGGGGCAGTGAGTTGCGCTCGGAGAAGCTCTCATCGGCTGAGGGATACGAGGAGAGCAAACTTACCTGGAGGGACATGTCTATCACGGAGGTTTTAATATCACAGCCGCTAAGCATATTGAAAAAGAAGACACGAAAAGCGGCAGTGGGTGATCTGAATGCTAATTCAGCATTGTATGGGACACCTTTGCTGCAAGCGCTAGAGCGTGGACCAGAATTTGTCGAGCATTTGCTGAAGGCTGGTGCAGACCCCAATGGTGTGGACAGTCTCAACCAAACGCCCTTGTTTATCTCTGTTTCAAACAACAGAAGCGATTACCTGAGCGCCTTGGTTTTTCATGGAGCTGATATGAACGGAAAACATGTCATAAATGAGACTTTATGGGAATATGCTGTCCGCAAACGCAACTGGGAAGTCGTTTTCAAGCTGCTCGAACTTGGTGCATACATAGACCCCAAGTCCGTCCACATACCCCAGGTCTTAAACCGAGCTGCCTCTTCTGGCAATACAGAAACTTGCAAGCGGCTCATAAAGGCAGGAGCCTCTATAAATGAGAAATTCCGTGGCCGTAGTGCGTTGCAAGTTGCGCAGTCTTGCAGAAAATTCGAAGTGCTTAAGGTGTTCGTTGAGCCACAAGGCGACAGTCCTTATCATCACCGCTCTTCCGCAATTTCAATCTTGAAACGAGTGGCATCTAAACGCCTCGGAGCAAAAGAATTCAACATGCAAGAACTAGAGTTCTTATTGAATTATGGACGCTCCCGAAGCAACTCGCGCACTGATACACCGGGCGAGGGGCCGAGTTGAGCTAAAAGCAAATACATGCAACACCGGGAATTCGCTGGCCGTCTCCAACCCGACTACTACTTCAGCCCTCACCGGTTAAACGATGTCCGAGTTATCCGGTGGGTGTGGTTGCATGTGGTGATGGCGGGTGAGTGTTGGGGTAGTAATCCATTGCGAGATAGAGATGTGAATACTCAGGGGTTAAGATGACGGGACGCGTTCATGCAGCACTTAGTATCTCTTCGGGCTTACATTTCTTGTCATTTTCATAGAACTAGGCTGCCTCGCACAACGATCCCTTCGTAAGTATCTTATCTTTCCCCGCCCTTTACAGAGGCATCATCAGAATGAGTCGCTCTCTACAGAGACATTATCATTATGAGTCACTTGATAGTGTATATAAGTGAGAGTGAACGATCGAGCGGCTGAACATACCATGGTTTCCCAAAACTTTTGCCACGTATTTCATCGCAATACTCAACATTATGGAATCTCCAACAGTTGCTCTCATCACAGGAGCCAATGGCGGGATTGGCCGTGCCGTTGCCGAAATCTTAGCAGCGGACTACCACTACCACGTCGTCATCGGGTCTCGGAGCCTTGCTGCCGGCCAAGATGTAGCCGATTCACTGAAGTCTCGTGGTCTTCTCGCATCATCTATACAACTCAATCTCACGGTTGACGAAGACATCCTTGCTGCTGCCGCCCACATCTCGGAAACGTTTGGGAAGCTCGATGTTCTGGTCAACAACGCCGCCGTACACTTTGACGTGACGCATAGACTCTCAGTACGAGAGCAGTGGACATCAACTTTCGCCACCAATGTCGTCGGCACTGCCGTCTTGACCGACAAATTCTTGCCGCATCTTCGCAAAGCCGAATTCCCCCGGATCGTCTTCGTCAGCTCTACCAAGGGGTCGATGGGTGCGGCGCTAGACACCACCATGTTCTCCATAGATCTCGCCTTCAATGCGTACGATGCAAGCAAGGCTGCGGTCAACATGTTGACCGTCGGCTATGCTAAGGTACTGAAAGATGTTGGAGGAGTTGCGAATGCTGTCTGCCCAGGATTGGTCGACACCAAGATGACAGCATCTATGGGCGAGGAGATCTTGGCGAGTCATGGAGCTGCTTCACCCGAGCTGGGCGCGAAGAGAATTATCGAGATGGCTACGTTGGAGAAGGGAAGTACTGTTTCGGCAACATTTTCGAGCAGAAATGGGACTATTCCTTGGTGAGACTTGAGCACCAAGACCATCTCATCGTTCATGCCTACTTTATATACACGTATCGGAGATGCCACTTCTCAAACATGCTATGATTCTGCCTGATCGTTACCCTGCCTTTGATACTCCCCATCCTCCATTGTCACGAGACCGTTGATGTACATATGCTTCACAACAGGGTATGTCACTAGCGCGTAGTTGCTCTGTCGGCTTAGAACATATTGTGGTGTGATTCCCTGGAACCCATTGATAGGAACAACATCCCAGTCCGGGGTGAAAGCATGTAAGAAATAAGTTGCTTTCCAATCCAGAGGCCACGATGAATTGTTGACAGTCCAATCAATTTCGACTTCTCCATCATCCGCTGAGGCTGTTAATCCAGCATCAATGCCAAGCTTCAGAGTCTCGTTTTGTACCCCGAATAACTGAATGGCGTCCTCCGGATTCCAGCCGACTGGCGCAAAAGCCTTGCTGTCGAGGATGAGCACCTCGCCTGGTTCGCGAACCAGACTCTCCGCAACTCTGGTAAGACACCAATTGCTATGTGTTGTCCACCCACCATTGTAGACCTTGTGCATATTTTCCATCCAGAGCTTCGTCATTCTGCCGCCCTTTTTCGACATGAACGTGCCGCTGTTCAAGTTTTGATCTATTTGTCGGCCTCCAACAGCCGTGAATCCGCTTTTGCGCAGCGCAGCCACATCCCGTAACACCTGTACATCGAAATCAATGTACACACCGCCATATTCATGGACGGCCTTCACTCTCATGAAATCTGAAATATGCTCTTTGTATGCCAATTCGACTCCTAGATTCGTCTCATGCGGTGCTTCCATCCATTTCACTTGAAGACCGGGTATTGAGAAGATCCGCGAAGCCCATTTTCCGGAGGATCCGTTGCGAGCTCGGTCGATCTGCGCTTCTTTTGCGTTTGTATGGAGATATATAGTGTGCGGTTTCAAATAGAACCAGGCTGAGTAAATCGACAGGTATTGCTCGAAGGCAAATTCAAGCTCAGAATCAACGTCGTAGAGTGCCCAAACAAAGTGCACTTGGTTTGGTATCTCGTCTTTGCTCCGGAGGATTTTACTCGTGAAGTTGAGATTGGTGTTCGGTCGCATCTTCATTATTATCAACGAGATGCTTATGAATGAAAACGTAAAGAGTATGGGCAACACTGCACGGGGAATGGGCGGGCCTCTGAGCAGGGATGACAACCACATCGTGATTGGAAGTGACCGAGGAAGGATTAAGATGACGGGCCTTGTAAGGGAGGTGTTCATCGAATTTAAGGCATTATTACAAGCAGCACAAAAGGGGTGTTAACCTTCTGAATAAAGTTCTAAAGTAAGTTTCGGTCAGACTTCAGTAGCCACAGAAAGATCTCCGGATGTGCCGAGCGCACTGGCGATGGTGCGGCAATTCGCCGCTAAAGGGGAACGTTGAAAGTCATGGGCGAAGATGACGGGACGCGTTAAGCACTCGGTAGCTCTTTGAGGCTTATAACTTCTGGCATTCTCTGAGGGCTACTCGCATGTTTTCATGGAAAGTTACACTGGAAAAAGAGAAGATTGAGTTCCGGGTATAGCATGACACTTCGGGTCTCCTAGACACTTGCAGTAACATAGACAGTCTGAATCACCGTGCTTCGCGGAGCGCATCGCGACTTTCTGGAGAGGCTGGTAGCAGAGACGATCGCCGAGCTCGAGGTTGATGTCGTGGACGGTACCGCTACCGCTTCAGCCGTCTGAACACTTCCACTCAACTTCGAAGAGACAAGTCCTCCATCGGGCTGTTGAAGAGACGTAGAGTTGGAAGCGAGAGTCGTAGTCGCTGCAGGCAGGCTCTTTTCCGCCTCAAGAGTCGAGGTGATCGCCGGGAGAGTCCAAGGAGTAGCAGTCGGGGCAATGCTGACACCCTCGGCCGTGACGTTCGCCGCAAGGGGCTGCGGCCAGACGGCAGGGCCGGGCATGGTGTAGTTCACAATCCACGGGCGGTACATGTAGAACTCAATACCGGGCTCGTGGCCGGTGTACAAGCCGGGGATCTTGACCAACGGCCCCGGGACTCCGGAGCTGCCGCTCGAATTCTCGACCTCGATCTGGGCGCAATTGAAGTAAAACTCGGCCCCACCAAAATCTCCCGCTCCGTGGACGCCGATATGTTCAATGCGGAGGAGATACTGTCCTGCCGGAGTCGCTTCGGGCAACTTGAAGGTGAAGTTTCCGACGTCATAGGCACCCCACTGGATGCCCTCGCTGGAGAACGTCTTGGGGCCGAGCTCGAAGATCTTGAACCAGTCGCCGGAGCCGTCGTACTCTCGCACGTCGCCCAGAGCTTTGGAAAGGTACGCCTGCATCGGGCCGGGGTGCTGGATCCGCCCGCCGAAGTTGAGGCCGAACCCAACCTCATCCCCGGCCTTCACCTTGTAGACACCGGTCTTGCTTGCGTACTGCATGGAGTCAGTCCGGCAGCGGAGGTCTGTGCTGTCGTATCCGTTTTTCAGGGGCATGTAGCCCTGGGTATTCTCGCGGACATATTCGTTGTAGCCAGTAAAGTTGCCGTTGACGATGAGGTGGGGGAAGAAGTAATGAGCGGACGCGCTGGAGATGGCAGCGGCTAAGCTAAGGAGGGTGGAAGACCTCATCTTGATGAGAGGTGAAATGGAAAAGATTGTAAAGGATCGAAATGAATGAATAGGCAATGGCTTGACCGGCACCGCAGAGGATGAGAGACCAGAAGGACGCCGCCCTGGCATCTCAATGGTGTTGCTTGGTTATGTAGAGAGAACACCACTCCGTACGACTCTGACTGCCGGCCTCCTAATTGACTGCCGTGCAATCATCACCTGTACCTGAAAATGCCGGTTGGTCCTGTCATCACGAAAGCCGCCGACATATTCATTTGACGTCTACCGTTCCGTTTCAAGAGCAGCCGGGGTTGGAGCGCACCCTTGAAGATGTAGGCGAATAGGCGTCAATTAAGGATGCGTCCCTGAATGACAGCTCGTCGACCTAAGGAAATTCCCTAGCGAGGCGCACTAGGCTAAGTTAAAAGCGGTTGTTTAAGAAGCACATCAATGGGGCATCCCACCGGCTGTCATGGGCGGGCCGCTTGGCTAGTGTACCCTTAATACTAGGAGCCTCTTGTCCGTGCATGAGCCACAGCGCCTATCTGATTGGGCTTCCAGAAGCGCTCTCTGTACATTGGGTCGGATGCGGATAATTGTGAAGAAAGACAAGAACGTGATGTAACTCTTCTATCTGCCAATGTGGGTGAAAAGGGGTATCGGATTTGAAGCTTACGATGGGGCGCGGCTTTGCCTGTCCATGGTATGTGATCAAAAGGAAATGTAACATTGCTGTAATGCCCTATGGGGTATGTCCGGAAAAGTTCTTTCTGAGTTGAGGAAGAACTGGAAACGCTCGTAAAGAGTGAGTGAGCGTAGGCTTTTATTGTGTGCCTGCAACACTACAAATCCTCTTGACGATCAAGATTTATGTCGAGGTCTGTCTTCGCAACGACCTCCTTCGTCTTACCCTGGCCGGCGAAAGATTCGTGTGTGATTTGCGGCCAGCCGGTTGGGGGTGGGTATTCCAGGAGCGCCGCCTCTTTTGCATGTATGCGTTCCATGAAACCGTAAAAGGACGTAATGGCTTTGACGGTAGTGTCGTGCGAGTATTCAAAAGACTGGGACATGTTGGAGAGTATTCGGAGCAAAATAGACATGGAAGGTGTCAAGAAACGAGTCTGATGATGTTGGTAGGGGACCAGCTTGCATCTGCCATAAGTTTGAGGGCCGCGCGGAAGCTTTGAACGCAAGCTGGCAGAGGTGAGGTTGTTGAAGTGGACAGTTATCCATTCCCTGGTCGGTTAGGTATGTGTGGCGAGCCGAACCAACAGAGGGGTGGTGGTAGGTCAGGCGTAAGCCTTTAATGGCCGTCTGGACAGTTGGAAAGTGATTGATACCGCCTTCCCTTCGAAGGTCACCGACATCTAATGCTTTGTGGATCAAGAAGATCATGATGCTGATAGAGATGTGATTAGAGATAGTGAAAGGGGTGCCGTGATATGAATCAGCATTTTTGTAGGGGCTGTTGGGGGATCCAAAGAATGCCCACAGACTTGTAAACACTAGGTTGAATTATGGTCAGCGTAAGCTAACATGAAGAGGCGAGACCCAAATACCCTCCTCGAAGCAATCTTTGTCTCGCATCCTCCCCATCTGTATTAATAACTCCCAACGTGAGCCTGGGGTCCATTCGATTACCAGAAAGGAATTCCTCCGTTTCAATCAACCATATTCTCTCTTGGATAGTGGTGGGGCTTGCATGTTGATGACAGCGCCGGGCTACTACGCCTCCGCCTGCAGTTTCTGATGCCTCCCGTGACAAGCCCACGATCGCTGCCACGACCCACCCCATTCTCATTCCCATTGCCCATCAACCTGTCTCTTGAAGTTTACTCAAGCCGTTGCCTCCAATACAGTCCCTCGGAATGTACTCTTGGTCGAGACAAGCTTGGTTCTGCACCAGACGAAGGACATGGCATGAAGTATTCGCAGCATTTTGAACTCCAGAAAAACGCCCAGTCAAGCCAACGAAATCAACCCCCATCCCAACATTCCAACCTCTTGAAGTACTCTCGGCTGGTCTTGATGACTTCCGAGCAGAATCGCAACATCGCAGCCTTACCACTCCAGTTCCTTCTTATCTCCACCACCACAACCTCCATCACCATCCACGTTGTGCGGTTTCCGCCACTCGTAAACCCCACCTCTTTTGTCAAAAGCGCTCTTGTCCCACGCAACTTGCTGCATGGCTCTCTTCACCCCGACATCCAGCAAAGAATCGCTCTTCTTCATCGGCTCGTCGCCCTTGTCGAGGAAGCGCAGGCGCTCGTCCAGGAGAAGGTAGCTCCCGGCCATCGTCTGGTTGTCCTCCGGCACGTAGCACGGCAGGTGTTTATGCCTGTCACAGAACGTCCTCCACTGCTCGTCGGAGATGAGAAACTTCCGCGCGTCGCGCACCCGCGTGTCGTCGTCGTTCTCGCCCTCGACGATCAGGCACTGGAACACCTTCCACCGGAACGGCGCCAGCTCCGCAATCTGCGCCGCCATGTCCTCGTCCCAGTTGAAAATGTTGACGACCGTGTTGAGCTTGAACATGATGCCGTACTCCCGGCACCACTCCGCGATGCGGAAGACCTGCGCCACGTGGTCTCCATCCGCCTGGCCGTTCTCCCCGCGCCCGATCGCCTTGTTCGTCTCCCTGACGAAAGAGTCGCATGAGATGGCCAGGATGTCCAGGAACCGCCCGTGCTCGCGGAGGAACTTCTCCTGGATCTTGCTTCCGTTGCTGACGATGCTGACGCTCTCGAGGTCTAGATCCTCTTTGCAGTACCGGAGCAGCTCTCCCAGAAACTTTGGGTGCAGGAAGGGCTCTCCGCCGGCGATGTTGAGCTTGCGCATGCCAGCCTCCTTGAGGAGACGCAAGCCGCGCTTGGCTTCGTCCAGGGGGAGGATGTAGCCTGAAGTGTTGGTGTGGAAGCAGAATCCGCAGGCGTAGTTGCACTCGCGGGAGGGGAAGTAGTTCACGGAGACCGGGGCGTCCGGGTCGTCGGCCACCTGTGACTTTGACTTCTCCAATGCCTCGCCTTCAGGGGGGCAGATTTGGTGTGGTTCGGCGCGGCGCCGATGTGAGAGATAAGCTACTGCAGCTGCCGGGACGGCTACGACCCAGAAGAAGTATGGGATGGCGGAGAAGAGCGCTAGCGCCGCTTGGGCGAATGATGTTGAGATCCCATCCTGCTTGGGCAACCTCTCAAAGGAGGCGTAGGCTTGGTGACTTATATAGCTGATTGCAACTCGTTCGAGCCAGTTCTTGTTTCTGAGCAGCTGTCGTTGATGAACAAAGAAACATATTGACGAGATGGCATCGGGCTAGATAAGGTATTAGAGTTCAGCCAGCAGCTTCTCATTTCAAGCCCCCACCTGATTGGAAGGAGATGTCATGAGCTTATATAATGCTAGACCGACTGCAATATCCCGGTGTCGACGACGTACTGCAACGTTCCCTGCAGCTCGTCTACTGGACATGACCTTGCCAACACACGATCGGGCAGAGAAGCGAACGCCATGGACATCCAAACTTCCGCGAACAGACGGAAGTTCGCAGTGATATTTGTCCTCGGTTCGTGCATTCGTATTCGGCATACGGAGGCATGCTCACCATCTTGATAGGAGCACCTGGATCAGGCAAGGGACAATCTGCGCGTTCCTGGCACACAAGTACAGCCTGTTGCACTTCTCGGTTGGGGACAATCTGCGCACTTGGATGCAAGCAAACCGCGAGACGCCTCTCGCCGGTCGGATCCAGGAGAAGCTTGACCACCAAGGCTTCCTCACGTCTGAGGAGCTGAACCCGTTTCTGTGCCTTGCAATCGAAAATGCAATACGGCAAAATGATCTGAAAGGCATCGTGATCGACGGATTTCCAAGGTGCGAGGAGCAACTCAACTCGTGGACCGAGTGGCCCTTTCAAGACAGACTCCGCTTGGTAAGTCGGCGCAAGGCGCATGCAAGCCCACAGACTAAAGGCCGTTAACCCGAACAGGAGGGGAATGCGAAGCCCGATGTCGTATTGCTGCTCAGTGTGACGAAAGAAAACGCCGAGGCGAGGTACCTCGCGCGGGGTCGTGATCGCAACGACAGCGCGGAGAAGTTCACCAAGAGATACGCTGAGTACCTGAATGAGGGACCGCCTGTCGAACAACACTATCGGGATGCAGGCCTTCTGGTTGAGGTGAGCTTTCTGTTGTTTGCCTCCCTGCGTGTGGTTGCAACTTTTGGATTCGAGACTGAAATACCCTTAGGTCGATAACAATGGTTCCAAGGAACAGAATATCGCTGGTGTTGAGAAGACGCTGGGAGCCAGCGCGCTGTGGGAAAGTGCAGTTGTAGATCACGAGATGAAGTCATGTTTCGTTGTGTGAGGAATGGCCATAATTGCCGAAGACTTGTGGCGATGAAGAAATGACGGCAGTACCGGCAGCGGTTTCAGGGGACTGCCATTGAAGTTGACTGAATGAAATCGCAAAACGAGCTTGAGGGATAGCCTGACACGGGCCACAGAATATGCGGCTGTCCGAATGTTTTTGTGCGCCTTCGCGCTTGAGGTTCAATAGATAGACCGGAGCTAGATCATGAGAGTGCCAGGCGATGGCATTAGGGAGCGTTGTGCAGTACAACTATGCGTCTCTTATTCATTCCTCATTGTCTCGTTCAAATCGTTGATTCCATCTGTTTCTGGTTTACCCGTGTTGCGCCCATTGCGCCTTGAATTTCGAATGCCATGCGCTTTGAACATACTAGTCTCGAGTAGCTAGCTTTGCGAACTCGTGATTAGCAGCTGCAGGACAGACACGGCATTCTTCATCCTAATGGGTCGTCTGACATCACCTGGCAAAGCCATACAACAATACTACCTGCGTCAACGTAACAACCGCGATGCCTATAAGCAGTACTCCTAGTTGAGTATCGCACTATTGGTTGTATGAACAAGGCTGATGCTGTGCTCGCCTCACTTGTCAAGTCCCCGTGCCTTGACAAAGCGATTGATCTGCTCGCGAGTGAGCTTGTCGTTGTATTGCTCCTGGCATTCGTAAAAAGAAATAAGCTCCTGCGTGCAGTCAACCATGGCGGCGATATCGACATTGCTCTCAGCTAACCAGGCACCGTACCGCTGCACCCGGCCAAACCTAGCCTCCGGCTGCTTCTCCTTGTCCGCGGAGTTCGGGGTGCCTGGGGTCGAAGGCAGTCCAGGGGCCCTGCCTTGGGCCTGGGCCAGGGCCGCACTCGCAGCAGCAATGCCCGCCGCCGTTGGCTGGTTCGATCCTGACATGCTAGACGACGGCCTGAGGACCAAAACGAGGAGGATTGCAGTCAAGGCAATAGTATGCGGTGGATACAGAAGAGGAAGGTCTGTCATGTAGTGGTCGTTGATGATGGACCAGCCCAGCGCAACGTCCTCCTGGGTCAAAGCCAGCTCTTGCTGGTAGTTGTTGAGGGTGCGGTATGGTTGGTAGACGATGAGTTGGGAGCTCATCTCGGATATCATGAAGAACTCGCACTCGCCGAGCTTCGAGGTGTCGAGTCCAAGAAAGTCAGGCCACAACGAGCGCGCCTCGCTGACGATCAAACGAATATGCTGTGGACACTCCTCCATCTTACAAGCCAGGTAGAGGGCGGTTGCTACGACGAGGTATGGGTTCGTTCGGCGGATTTCGACCTTTGTGTAGAAGCGCTTGATGTAGACCTGGGCGGTGGCCATGGCCTGTTGACGGACAACCATTCGTTTACCGAGACGATTGACCTCTGTGACGTGAGTTAGTTCAACAGTCTCGGCGAAGAGACGCGGGGTGAACAAACGTTGGTTGAAGTAGATGCCCAGGTGCCGCTGCTGCGGGAGGGAGAACATCTGGACGAGGTCGGCATTGTCGTCTTCCAGCTTCTGTCGCACCGCACCGAGGTCGTCTTTCGAGAAGAGCCAGAAGCGACGCTGGGTCGACTCCCAGTAATTGGCAGCCATGACGACCTGGAGGCGTATCGAATCGAGCCCTATGTCATGATTTGCGCTTCAATTGCACCGTAGAGCCGGTTGACAGAGGTGCCCGGTTGGAACGGAGGATTGCAAGGCTGAAGGTTGAAGTTAAGGAATGGCTGCGAGGCTGGTGAGGACCAAGGGGCTGTGGCAGTTCCTACGTCTGGTGTGGCGGTGCGCGTCATCCGATAGCGATAAGATGGAATGTGCCGCGGGACGGGCAGGCGGGAATAAAGGAAGCCGCTGTCACTGAGCAGGGCAGCCACAGAAGCTCTGGAGCACTGAAAGCTCCGGCAGGACTGCTAATTGGCGGCAGCTGATTGCCTCGCTTGTCTCGCCTGTGGGACCCTGGCACCCTCTGAACCCCCCCATGTTGCCGAGCTTTTGACGCTGTGGCTTCTGCGCGAACCACTTGCAGCAGGCGGGAGCGGGTTCTACTTTTTCTTGGTCGACGCCGCACCTCACGATCCCTCCTACGTCAGTCCTTGTGACTTGCAGCATGCAAGTGTCGCGACAACGCCTTTCCCAACCCGCCATGTCTGAATGAGACAACACATACATACCGAACCCACCGCGCGCGACCTACTTTACCGATAACCTTCGTCGTCGCCCCATGACTCCCGCGTCGAAACCGAAGCCCCGACTCTACTGCCCTGCGCCCTAATGCCGCTGCTGCCATGGGCGTGACAGAATGGGTTGCCGAGCTCGAGATGGACATGGAGGAATCGCAGAACCAGCGCGATAAGCGCGTGGAGGAGCTGTGGAAGCAATTGGACGTCCAGGGCACCGGCTACCTCGACTTCAAGGGGCTGCAAAAGGGCCTGAACAGGATCGATCACCGTCAGCATCTTTCTTTGTCCGACGCTCCCGTGTGGGATGGTACTGATGTCGCGCTGCAGCTATGAGGAATGCGGAGGACATGTTGCGGAGGATCATGACCGTCGTCGACACCAACGCCGACGGCAAGATTCAATACGAAGGTGAGATGCGAGTGGGAGTTTTGAGCTGAGGCTGGAGCTCGTTGGCTGGGTTCCCCTGTCTTGGGGGTCTAGGAGAGGTGCTAATGGGTGTTGATGCCAGAGTTCCGCACTTTTGTCGAGCAGACTGAGAGGCAGCTCATGATCTTATTCCAGTCAATCGACAAGGACAACAATGGACGGCTGGACAAGACGGAGCTGCAGGAGGCCTTTAGGCGGGCCGGGCTGGTTGTGCCGATGCGCAAGCTCAGTTCCTTCTTCGGAGACATCGACATGAACAACGACGGCTTTATTAGCTTCGAGGAATGGAGGTGAGCCTGATTTCCCTTGCCTCAAGGATTCTCCTTTTCGTGTCAGAGATGATGGGCTGGAAATGACCGAAATTTGGTCCCATGTGATTGCGGGGCCTCAGGGGTTGTGATGTTCTCGGTGTAGTTCGGTGAAGGGTGGAGACCGAGATCTCAGGACGCTTCGCCGATACGCTGCCGTACATTGTGGTTCCCGTCCTTCTAGATTCCCTCTGTCTCTGTGCTGCAAAATCGACGGAGGAGCATTCACTAACAAGGTATCTTCAATAGGGACTTCCTTCTATTTATGCCAACGCACAATGGCCATGCACCGCTCAAGGCAGTGTTGGACTTTTATTCTTCCATTGTCACTCTCACGGCTGAGGGTGATTCGATGGTGTCGGAGGAGACACTTGAAGGCTTAGGTACGACCGGCTTCCTTCTGCAAACCCTCTTTGGATCCATTTTGAGGATCGCATCACCTTCGGATCGTGAGACTCCGGCCGAGCCCCTCACCGACACGGACGGCCAGATGGTGCCTTCTCAAAAGGACAATCCTGACATGTCGAAAATTTCTACCTCATCAAAACCAGCACAGCAGACTTCACCAAGCAGCTTCAGAAACCCTACCGCGACAATACCGTCAATACCAACATCAAAACACCCAACCATTACCGACAGCGTGGACGTCGACATGGCGGCGGCGGCGGTCCTCCAGGCCGGTGCCAAGGCCGCAGACGAACAGTTCACCGGCCTCGCGACCATTCGAAAACTCCCCGGCGTCGGCACCTCCCAAGCGAAACCGGTCACTGGCTCCGAGCAAGGCTCCAGCTGCGATGCAACTGCTGAACGCAAGACCAAGAGACTGACTGACTTCGCTCCTGATCCAGGTTATTTCATCGCGGGTGCCGTCGCCGGAGGACTTTCGCGAACTGCCACCGCTCCTCTCGATCGTCTCAAGGTGTACCTGCTGGTCAACACGCGAGCCACCACCGAGACTGCTGGTACCGCCTTGAAGCAAGGGCGACCAGTAGATGCTCTTCGCAATGCCGTCCGCCCCTTTGGAGATGCCGTCAAAGACTTGTGGAAGGCGGGCGGCATTCGGAGTCTTTTTGCAGGTATGGAATTTGTCAGTCGCGGCGATGCTGCCGGCGCCCGAGTCATCTCTCGGCCCAAGGCATCGCCGTTGAAGTTTGTTTGCCAGATGCATTTACTGACCGAGTCAAGGCAATGGACTCAACGTCATCAAAATCATGCCCGAGAGCGCCATCAAATTCGGATCTTATGAGGCCGCAAAGCGTACTCTCGCTAAGCTCGAGGGCCACAACGACCCCAAGCAGATCAACGGGTACTCGAAATTTGTTTCGGGAGGTGTTGCCGGCATGGTTGCCCAGTAAGTCTAGCCCGTTTCGATCGCGACTGTTGCTGCTCGATCCCTGCCAACTCAAATGTTTCCATCCCATTGGTGCTGGCTTTTGTCGCTGTCACTGTTTCATTGTTATACCCGGCTTTGTTTGCTAACAGCAGCCTTTCAGATTCTGTGTGTATCCGCTTGACACGTTAAAGTTCCGCCTCCAAACATCAACAGTCAAAGGCGGCCTCACCGGCAATGCACTCGTTCTTGATACCGCCAAGAAGATGTGGCAGGCGGGTGGAATGCGCAGTGCGTACCGCGGTGTCACCATGGGCCTGATGGGCATGTTCCCTTACAGTGCCATCGACATGGGCACATTTGAATTCCTCAAGACTTCATACAAGAGGTACATGTCGAAGTACCGAGGCATCCACGAGGAGGATGTCAAGCCAGGAAACATCATGACTGGGCTTATCGGAGCCACCAGCGGAGCCTTTGGTGCATCGGTGGTGTACCCACTGAACGTCCTGCGCACCCGTCTCCAGACGCAAGGCACGGTAATGCACCCGGCCACTTACACGGGCATATGGGACGTCGCACACAAGACGTTGAAGAACGAAGGCATGCGAGGCATGTACAAGGGCCTCACTCCCAATCTCCTCAAGGTTGCTCCCGCCCTGAGCATCACTTGGATTGTGTATGAAAACTCAAAGAAGCTCCTCGGATTAGAGTGAAGTAGAAAGGAAAGCATTGGAAACAGGGGACGCTTGGTTAACATTACAAAGAAACGCTCAGCTACAGCGGCCACGAAAGCCGAGGAGTATTCTAAGAGCGTCATATGGAGAGGGAAGACTATGGGACGGCGTAGGAGGAATGAAATAGCCTGGTCGCCGATTTGAGAGCGGCTCATGATACAATTGCTTGAGGAACATGGCCAGTTGTCATGGCGTTTGGAAGACGTGGAGGCGAGATACCAGAAGACTTTCTATTTTGATTGCCCAGACTTGGGTGGCTACCACCATGGCGCGTAGGTAGCCGGATATATCAAAGATCTGTGCCCAATCCGGATGAGCGCTAATCGTGCAAAGTGGATGATGGCCACGTGGAGGCGATGCTTGTTGAGGCTATCGTGACGACGAACGGGTCCTGCATTCTGTGTGCCGACCGGTCGGCGCCTAGATCTAACCTTTTTCTCGCGATCCGCCTATTCCCCCTTCCCCAAATCTTCAGATGGCAGGCCGGGTGACGTGGACTTGGACCTCGGACGTCATCCTCTGCCCTACGAGGACCAGAAATCTTCAATTTTACCCCGACAATGGATAAGCTTCACAAAGAGCTTACGTGCGATCGTCGTCATCCCGCGCGTCAAGGTGCTCCAAGCACGAGGAAGCTTGATTGATGACAGACCCCGTCGAGGTGCAGATGCGGGCACACGACTGTGATTCGTAACACCCGTCAGCAGTGAGCAGAGGCTAACACACACATTAAGGTATGCCCGGCCGGCCGACCCCGGCTCGGAGCGATAACCGAAGCGGCCATGAGGGGAACTTTTGTCAGCGTAATATCGGGGTGAAGATGGTCCACCTGCACCTTGCGAAGTGACTGCGAGAAAATGTCAACTGTGATAGACTGAGGAGGAAAAAAAAGACCAATGCCAAAAGACAATAGCTTCTTCCTGTCGTGGGCATCCAATCCCAGTCGACGGCTCTCCCAACAATCTGACAGAAGTACCCTCTTCACAGTTGCTGTCGGGCGTGGCCCTGCTCCACCCCTCCACCTCTGTCCAATTGAGTTTGATGCTACCGTTAACCAGCTTCCTGTTTCGTTTTGGGCGCACAGGCGTGTCGCAGTATCATGCAAGCCTACCAGCGTATTCGCAGGAGTCAAGCATTTTCTGGCGGTGGTGCTGAAGGTACCTTACCGTGGAGGAGTCACGTCAAGCATCGCATCTTGCTAGGACGCAGCGTCCCCGCCTCCGCCGTCCACCGCTGTGTCGGTACGCGGTCTCATATCTCCCTGATCTGCAGGCTGACGAGTCGCCCCCTCCTTTGCAGCAGTTGCAGCAGTCATGTCGAGCATGCCGTCGCCGTATCGGGTACAGGCGCCGGTGCGGTGGGTGTTTCTGGCTATCTCTGCTCGTAAATTCGCAATCCCACGGCGGGTGGTTGGGTCTGGGTTGACCGATGTCGACGCCGGTTAGCCGCAGAAGGAACGGAACTGGACTTGCCTCATTCAACGGTCCTGCCCGTGCCGCCGCTGCATCTCTAAGCCGACTCTTTTCCCTTTCTTACATTCCTCCTGCCCAAACTTCCCCTCCTACGTACCTGCCAATGGTGGAACACGCAACTATCGTCGTCTTCCTCGACTTTCCCATCACCACCAACAGCGAACCCCGCCTTACGACGACAGCTTGCGCGCATTGTTTTTCCTCCTTACACAATTGCAATTCGCATTGTAAGCTAAGCCGTCTTCAACAAGAAATTCTCCGAGAAAGTCGAAGCCGTGCCGTTTTTGTCTTGGCAGTCCGTTTTACCCGTCCCCTCGACACTGCGCGTATCAGCCAAGCCCGTTGCGATTCAGCACCTGTCAAACCTCTTGTCAAAGGAGGTAGGTGTAAGAGACGGGACTGACCGTTCAGACCCTGAGGTAACCGTCGCAGTTTGTTTTGGGACGAATTTCTGAAGTGGGTGTAAGGGGCTGCCGTCTCAAAAGCCTAGCAAAAAAGCTCAAACAGTAGCTGCAATAAGCTGTGACCCCGGCATTGAAGAAACAGGGAGCCTAGTAGTAAAGCAGAAACCATCTGAAGGGAAGGGACACACACAGACACACAGGCACACAGGCACAGACAGACAGAGGGAGAGAGGCAACATCGAAACGGTACACAAATAGAAACAGGCCCTGCTCTTGGGCTGCCCTGCCGTCGCCATGCCGGCCCCGTATTCCGACAATCTGTACTCCGCCGACGACTCCGATTTCGAGGTCCCGGACGACGACCTCGACGTGCACCTGTCGCCCACAGACGGCTACTTCCAGAGCTCATCGTCGTCAGCGGACAACCTCTACCCTCCGCAACAGGAACAGGAACTGCAGCAACACCAATATCGCCGTCGTGACCACACCACCGACAACGTCACCGACGCGACGCTGCCCACCTCCGCCGGTGTCCCGCATGTACCAAACGTCCTCGTCCAAGACCCCTCTCTGCAGCAGCAGCAGCAAAAGTCCTCCAAGAAGGACAGCGAGGCCAGGGAAGAGACGAGGTTAAACACCTCGCCGCACACGTATAGCCGCGGTACCTCGTCGATCGCCGACGACGACTACCACTACGACGACGGGTTCTCTTCCATCGGCGATAGCGTAGCCACGCCGTCCCACACGACGACGTACACCTCCCACGCCCAGAGCTCGTCGTCTTATACGCCGTACTCGCCGTCCACCGACACTCCGCTGCGCACGCCTCAGACGCACCCAAGAAGGAGCCTCTTCTCCCACACGCCATCCCTCTTCAACATCCCCCGAGAGGCACCGCCGGCTTACACGCCCTCGCCCACGTCGCCTTTGTCGTCGTCATCCCCAAGAGAGTTCAGGAATTACCAGACCTTCTCCCCAGTAGCAGCCATGGGGGCCCCAGAGGAAGCGCGGCACCTGCTGGGCCGCGACCCCGAAAGCATGGGAGGCGACGAGCCCTACCAAGACGACGAGAGGCCGCTGCCATGGAAGGACAGGGTCCTCAAGAAGTTCCCGTGGGCGTCGAGGAGGACGTTGAAGATGGTGCTCTTCGCCCTGTTGATGTTTTCAATCTTTGTCGGCTTCTTAAGTATGCTGAGCGGGACCGTGAGCCACTCGGTAGGTGACACTCTTTTCCAAGACTTTTGTTTTCTATTTTCATCAAAAACTAACACATGCCCAGTCTCCCTCAAAGGAGCCCGCCAAGAACTTTGACCCTGTCACCGGCCTCCCAATCAAAGATGGGCCCGAAGCTCCTGCCGAGCCTTCCAATCCCACCACGCCGTCGCAGCCCGGCTCCGGCCGTCCTGGCCCAGCCAGACCTCTCCCCTGGCAGCCTCAGTCCGCCTGCGCCCAGATCGAGCACCGTTTCAAGGCCAGAGTCTTCGATGTCGGCTTCGATTCGTCCAAATGGCTGAGCGTACTCCAAACTCTCAAAGAAGACAAGCAGCCCCACGGCGGCTTCCAGCCCGACATCTCGGGTGACATCGTCGTCCGCCGCCAGCTCTCCGACAGCCCCGGCCCCTCCGTCGAGGTAGAGGTCGTCGGCAACGACGAGCGCCTCGACGTCGAGATCGAGTGGGACGCCAAGATCCAGCAGCTCCGCGTCAAGGCACCCAACACCATCGAATGGAACCAAGCCCCGCGCCCGTGCATGGCTATCCGCGCCACCGTCTGGGTCCCCGCCGACGCCGAGCTCAACCAGCTCAAGCTCGCCGCGCTCCACCTCGGCGTGCGCTTCGTCGACGATCTCGCCGTCTCCGTGAAGGACACCCTCGAGATCCGCACCTACGCCGGCGACATCCGAGTCCCAGGAGGCACCGCCGCTGATACGCCTGCCTACCGCCTCGACGCCCGCAACATCGTTGTGCGCACCATCTCGGGCGACATCGCCGGCGGCTGGCCCCTCTTCGACTCGCTCAAGATTCGCTCCGAATCGGGTGACATCGCCGCTGCCGTACAGCCCAAGCCGGTCCTCGAGTCGCGGCCGCTGCCCGCCGTGCTCGAGGTCTCGTCCGTCTCGGGCGACGTCTTCGTCAAGCAGCCCCTCGAAGAAGCCGCCAAGAGCGCCAAGCCCGACACCATCATCCCGCCGCGCAACTACATCACCTCCATTGATACGAAGTCCGGCATGATCCGCGCCTGGGCCGCCTTCAGCACCGTCGCCGTGATCGACTCCGTCTCGGGCGACGTCGGCGTCACCCTCCTCCCCGTCTACGACCTCAGCCTGCTTCCGTCCACGACCGCGGCGGAACCCAACCTCGTGACCAAGACCAAGTCGGGCAACATTGCCGTCACCGTCCTGGAGCCCCTCTGGGTCGACATCGCGAAGACGCTCTCCCGTGGCGAGAAAGAGAAAGAGAGGGCAGACCCCAATCTCCCCGTCGACATCCCCACCAACCCGCTCCCCGTCCCCGACATCCCCGCCAAGATGCCCCGCATCCCGCACATACCCAATATCCCCTTCATCCCCATCGGCGCGCGCGACCCGTACCGCAACTTCCCGGGCTCGGAGCGCCGCTGGAGCGACCTCATCCCCAAGAGAAGCAGCCCTACTGTCACTGAGGTCTCTTCTTCATCCGTCAAGGTGGCAGTAGCAGCGCCCCCGCCAATGCGCCACCTCAAATCCACACACGACACCATCAGCGGCAACCTCAAAATCGTCTACCCGGCCTCGTGGGAGGGCGCCATCGAGGCCAAGAGCGTCAGCGGCGACGTCAATGTCCGCGGGCAGGGCGTCAAGATCGACAGCCGCGTGAAGTGGCCCCAGACAATCAAGGCGCACAAGGGCCAGGCGTGGACGTGTTCTGCGGTGCTGAGCAGTGTGAGCGGCAACGAGGAGCTCATCATCGGCACGGAGGCGTGAGCGGTCTTGAGTGGAGACTGTTTGCTTAATATTGCATACGAGAAAAATGAACGCAAGGAAGGGAGAGACATCCAGATATGCGGGAAATATGCTGGATGAAGAAGGAATGCGGCATATCATGTGAATAATACCAGTCGTTAACGATTCAGGATTCGGAGTTTTTGTTCGTTGGGGGGGTTTGCGAAATACCGGGCACAATCATGACCCTCAATATCTTTTAGTCTAAATAAATCACTTCATACATAGGTACCTTTCTTCATAAAACTTGTGTGTCCAGCTACTTCCCACTGAACCAGTTGCGCACTCGCGCAAAGGGGGTATCATTTTTCAAACCATTCTCCGCCGAATCCATCGGTCCTAACGCCGCCGCTGTTGTCACCCTCATCCTCCTCCTGCCCCGTCTTCGCGGCCTCTCAACTTCCACAAGCCCCGCAAACCGCTCCTCGTCCCCTCGCTCCAGCAGCTCCAACTCCACCCGCCGATACCTCGCCTCTACTTTAACCCACCGCTCCATCCCGGGCACCTGTATGCCCAGCGTCGGCAGCGCCAGCATCCTCAGCACCTCCTGCCCGGTATCCTCGTCGCGGTTGACGGCATACAGCGCCGGCAGCGTATACCTCACCTTCCCGGGCGCGAAGCGCTTCAGCGTGCCCTCGAGCCTGACGCGCTCCTCGTCGCTGCCCAGACTCTCGCGGAAGGCCTTGGCGTGGTGCGCGGAGAAGGGCTGGACCGTGAAGACGGAGCGCACTTTGCCGCGGACGCGGACCCAGAAGCGGCCGTCCCACAGCTGGAAGCGGCGCCAGGTGTGCCAGGCGGACGCGACGTGCGTGGGGACGGGGAGCGGCTCGCGGTGCAGCTGGTGCAGGAACTCGAGCTGCGTGAGGCCGTTGGAGGGGATGGTGGTTTCGTTGCCGTGCTCGTCGATCCAGGTGCAGCCTGGCCGCGGGCCCGGGGGGAACTGGGGGAAGTTGCGGCTGGAGCCGGCGTTTGTTGTGACCCAACTCACGGAGGGGTGCGGGAGGAGAGAGGGGTAGGGTTCGCGGACGAGGTACCATTTCGAGGGGGAGGAGGGGACGGGGAGGAAGAGGACGGCGGCTTGGTTGAATGCTTTCCGCGGGGATGGGGGGGAGGTGGTGGAGGGGTAGAGGGCGGGGAAGAGGCGGGCGACGACGGTTTGGAGGGAGGAGAGCTGGGCGTATTGTTTATCTGGGGAGACGAAGGAGAGCAGGCGGCGGACGATGAGGGCGGCGATGGTCCGGCGGTGGGATATACGCGCCACGCGCCTCTGCTTGTCGGCGTGCCTGTGTCTCCGGGGGGGCGGCACGGCCATGGACGGGAGGCTCACGACGAGGGTGCCCACGTTTGGCTCAAAGTCGCCCTCCACAGCGCGCTTCACCCACCGCTCCGCCTCCGCCTCCTGCGCGCGGATCCTCGCGTCGCACCGCGCCGCCAGCCGCAGCACGTTCTCCTTCCCCAGCGCCCGCGGCAGCGCGTGCCCCTTCACCATGTGCCGCACCGCGTTGCGCAGCGTCAGCGTCGGGTCGGCGTTCGTGCGGTCCTCGAACCAGCGCACACGGTGCCTCTCGCACGTCGCGCGCAGCCTGTCCTTGCTGAACCCCAGCAGCGGGCGGTAGATCATCACCCCGGCGTCCTCGATGGGGATGCGCGCGAGGTTGCGGATGCTGCTCGCGGCCCTGGCCCTCGCCCTCGCGGAGGCCGTGGCGGCGACGGGGTCCTGCTCCGTGTACGGCGTCTCGTGCCAGCCGAGCTGCAGGCCCTCGCGCAGCTCGGCGGCGGAGAGGGCGAGGTCGAGCTCGGAGTGCAGCTCGGCGCGGATGTGGTTCCAATCGCGCCTCGACGGGCGGAAGGAGACCATCGGCAGGCGGTGGGCCTGGTCGTCGACGTGGCCGGACTCGTGGACGCCGTGGATGTCGCCGCACTCTGGTATGGGCGCCTGCGGTGCGATGCCGCGCAGCCCGCGGGAGCCGTGCCCCGCGAGCAGGCGCATGAGGACGGTCTCGTGGTTATCGTCCTCGTGGTGCGCGAGGAAGACGCTCTCGATGTGGCGCTCGCGGCAGACCTTGCCGATGGCGCGGTAGCGTGCCTTGCGCGCGAGGCTCTCGAGATTCGGCGCTTTCGACGGGTCGCCCTCGACGCCGAGCTTTTCCCAGTTGACAGTCTGCACGACGGGGGCGATGTGTTTTAGGTTGCGGAGCTCCTTGTACACGGCGAGAGCCTCGTCGGCGGACTCGGGGCGCAGGCCGTGGTCGACGATGACGGCGGTGATTTTCGAGAGGGGGTTGTCTGCGATGCGCATGAGGGGGTTGATCTCGCGCATCTGGTTGAAGAGCACGGCGAGAGCCATGGAGTCGAGCCCCCCCGAGACGGCGAGGGCGATGCGGCGGGGCTGGACGACGCGGGCGTGTGGGAAGCGCGGGGGCGCCGTGGCGCGGACGACGTTGAAGAACTCGAGGAAGGTTATGTGTTTCGGGACCACCGGGTGGAGGATCTGGGATGGGGTGATGAGGGACGACATTTTGGCAATGCCATCGTTGGTGGTGTTCGTATGGGCGCTGGGGTGTGTGTGTGATGAGGTAGTTGGTGTTCGGGAGTGTGTGGTCGTCGGTTAGGAGGCTTTGTTCGCGACGGGATCGTGAAGTTGAAAAATGCCCAAATGGGATGGTGAAGCTTGACGGTTCCAATTGGCGAATCAACGCTAGGAAGCTACCTAACGTGGGACGAAAGCTTTCCCGGGGTGGTGGCGCTCGGGGCAGCACCCGAGCTGGACCTTGCTCAGAAGGACCCCTGCCGATATTTTCCACTTACGTACAGGGGAACGAGACCCGAGGAGGGGACCGATCGAGCTCCGATATCACGGCGATAGCGCAGCAAACAACGAACCCGCCCGCCGCCAGCTTGGACACTTACCGTATTCCCCTCTCCCACGAGCGATGAACACGACGCGACCTTGACCTCAAAACCAGGCCTCGGGCCTTTTCCTCAACCACCACTACACGAATCTCCTCTCACAGACGACCCTCCCGAAAACCAGCTCCCCCGCGCCCGAGCACGCGACACATAAAAATCCCAGCGAAAACCCCTCCGCCCCAAAAGAAACTAAAGATGTCGTCCACAAGCCCCCCCTTCACAACAGCCCTCCTCGCAGGCGCCCTCGCCGGCACGACCGTCGACCTCTCCCTCTTCCCCCTCGACACCCTCAAGACCCGCCTCCAGTCCTCCGCCGGCTTCTTCCCCTCGGGCGGCTTCACCGGCATCTACCGCGGCATCGGCTCCGCCCTCGTCGGCTCCGCCCCGGGCGCCGCCTTCTTCTTCTGCACCTACGAGGGCTCCAAGGGCGTCATCCAGCGCAAGCTCGCTTCTGCGGGGGACAAAAAATGGACGGACCCCGTCTCGCACATGCTCGCCGCCTCGCTCGGTGAGGTCGCCGCCTGCGCCATCCGCGTGCCCACCGAGGTGGTCAAGCAGCGTGCGCAGGCGGGCCAGCACGGCGGCAGCAGCGCGGCTGCGCTGCGGGGGATTCTGGGTTTGTACTCGACGGGCGCGGGGCTCGGCGGCGTGTGGCGCGAGCTGTACCGCGGCTGGGGCATCACCGTCCTGAGAGAGGTGCCCTTCACCATCATCCAGTTCCCGCTGTGGGAGCGGCTGAAGCGCTGGGGCCGCGAGAGGAAGCAGAACAAGAACTGGAAGCTCGACGGGAAGCAGACCGAGTACGAGGTCTCTGCGGTCGAGAGCGCGCTGTACGGCAGTGTCGCCGGCGCGGCCGCGGCGGGAATCACGACGCCATTGGATGTGCTCAAGACAAGGGTCATGTTGAGCAAGGAGAAGGAAAAGGTCGGAGACGTTCTGAGGGGAATTTATCGACAGCACGGCATCCGCCCCTTCTTTGCGGGAATAGGGCCGAGAGTCATGTGGATCAGCATCGGAGGAGCCATCTTCTTGGGAAGCTACCAGTTCGCGGCGAATACGCTTACCGGAGCGGTGTTATGAGGCGGAGGAGACATGATGGTTGCGGATGAAGGAATGAATATGCACTGGAGGCCACTCAACGTGCCTCGCGCCTTGTATGATACGAGCACTCGGCCGAAAAGGCCGTGCTTGGCAACTTTTCCGCTATGTACATTACTAGAAACGCCTAATACCCGTGCTGATAGAAGTCATAGAAACGCTGGGCTGCTTATGCCTGGATGACGCTTGAGCCACACTTCCCTCTCTGCAGACGGCCTCGAGCCTAAGCTGTCGCATTCGGAGGCGTCTCAGTGCCCTGCGAGGGGGCCGGCTCGGGTTCAGGGGTTGCAGCAGGCTGAGGCGGCGGGTTGGGGATCTCCTTGCGCCCGTTCGCCTTGTAGTAAAGCTGGACATCGCTGCTGCCCTTCCAGATATGGGCGCGGAGAGTTGCAAGGGTCATAGTCATAGGTAACAACTGCGATTGTTAGTCACATCCAGCCTTAATAGAGGCAAACCAACTTACCTGGTCATTGCAGTAAAGCTCCAAGTATTCATGCGGCATGAGAGCGTCTGGCTCGGGGTTCTCGACAGGTGTCTCGATGCGTTCGGCGACATACGCCAAAATCTTCTTTACGCGGAGCATCCTATTCGCGTTCAAACGATTATTGCCGTCCGTGGACGCAATATCCGGCAGGCTGTTTTGCCACGGCTGCAAGACAAAGGAAACCTTCACAGGGTCCTTCGGTGGAATCTGGTTTTGAAGCAAAACCTCGCCGAGCCACATCGGCCCCCGCTCCTCAAAGAGGTCGGCCCCTTGGCCAACCGTTTCTACGGTTCCTTGGTAGATGTTGGCGCTGCCACCCGTCGTCTCCTCCTGAAGGACGACTTTCGTTCCGGGAGGCAGCTTCAACACAGGAGTGTCATTGGGCAAGCTTGGCGTTATCTTGGTCTCGATGAGTTTGTCTGGGCTCTCGGTCAACGACTTGTCGTAGTCGTTGCGGATCTTCTGGATAGCCCCCAAGAAGCTGTCTTCAACCTCTTTTTCGTGTGTGGACGATGCTTCAGACTCCTCTGCCTTCTCGTCAACGACAGCAGGCTTCTCTGGCGCTGTTGTAGAAGCCGAACGTCCAATCTTCTTACTTCCGAACGACATCCCCATCCCCATGCGGAATTTCTTACCAAACGGCGTACTGGGACCCTTTCCATTAGCATCCTTCTCTTTGTCCTTCTCGTCCTTCTTATCCTTGTCTTTCCCTTTCTCTTTCGAATCTGCGTCGGACTTGGAATCGGCAGCAGGCGGTTGTTCTGTTGCAGGCGTGGCCGGCGCCGCGGTAGGCTTTGAAGCACCTTCTATGGGGCCAATAGCACTAGTGAAGTAGTCCTCTTTCTCCGTGGACGGACGGCTGAACTGGGATGACTTCTTGTCGAGGGGGCTCGCAGGGGTTGCAACTCCTTCGGGAACATCCTGAAGCTTGCCCCCTGCGCCAGGTGTGGCAAGGCCAATAGCCATGCCAGGAGTCATCGGGTACTGCAAGCCATTTGCTCGGGGAGTGCCCGTGTTCTCATCCCACGTTGGAGAGCCAGTGGGAATGGCTATTGACGATGGCGGGTTGGCGCGGCTCGCTGCCAGCTTGCGTTCTACCACCTCGTTGAGAGTTTGACGATATGCCTCATCCCGCTTGATCTCCTCGTCGATCAAGCCGGCAAAGAGGTATCTGAGTACCCATTTACCAAGGTTAACTGCGAGTGGTTAGCATCGTCAGATATCAACCTCGGCGAGGCTTACTTCGTTGGTCTTCTCGGAATTCGATGGGCTCCTCCAAAATCAGCTCGTCCGCGTACATCTCAGCGTCAAAGCAATTATATGGTTCCAAGACAACCGTAAGACTACCGGAGCTGATATCAATGGAACACCACGGTGCAACTGCTTCCGTGGTGTTGATCTCGGGTTCAACATCTTCAAGATGCCTTTTGCCAAAGCTTTGAATAGGCTCGCACTACACGAGTTAGTCATCGTTGTTGACCTCTTTCCAGCCAACGCACCTTGATCAGGTCCCAGAGAAGAACATCGCCAGCCGTATCCAGTGTCAAGACTCTTCTCCTATCATTCAACAGCTTATGCTTGACTAGTCCGAATTGGCCCTCGATGGTCTCCTCGGGGTTCTGGTGTATGGGTATGGGTTCCGTCCCCTGCGGAGCATTTGCGCCTGCCGCAGGAAGGGTCTCAGGGGGGGGATTCGTCGGAATAGGGAAAGCTGCCGTGTTGGAGATTCTCAAAATCGACCTTGGCGAGATTTCCTTCTTTGAGGCATCCGCTGGAGGCGGGCTCGAAGGTTGCCTGGGTCTGGAAGCCGTCGAGGCGGCTCTCTGCCGTCTGAATGCCTCAGGGAGTTGCAGATCTGGGCCAGTATCAACATTAGACCACCTGTTGATGGATGAGGTGTTGGTCGCCGTCCAGATGTAATCTCCCGCAGCGACGACTTTGCTAATAGAGTGGGACTCGTGCGCGACAGCAACCGAAAGGCCCTCATCAATGTCCTCAAAACTTCCCCGCACGTCCGTCTTGACTACGAAACCAGCCCGGTCACTGCTGTAGAAGGTGCCCAGCTCAGGGTCGTCCGAGAAGAGTGACCAGACACTGTCCTCGTGCATTGTGAATGTGTACATGCAGCGACCGGCCGTGACACTCCACAGCTTGACAGTGTGGTCAGAACTAGCAGTCAGGACCTTGTCGCCGGCCTCGTTGAGTAAGATGCCGCGAACAGTGCCCGTGTGACCGACAAATTTGGTAACCCTGTGGCCAGATCGGGGGTCCCAAAGGCGCACCACCGACTCGGGTCCGCCGTTGGCCATGATGTTGTGGCCGACACTCAGAGCGTAAATAGAACCCTTCTCAGCGACTTCATCACCCTTGGTATCAATCTCGAGAGTCTTTCCACCGCCATTGAGATCCCACAGGTATATCTTGCGGTCAAAACCACCCGAGGCAACCCAGTTGACTGAACCGCCTGGGGGTGTAGCAACACACTTGACATAGTCGGCATGCTCGCCGATCTTGGCCGCGTTATCGTTCGTTTCGGAATGTGGACGCCATACCTTGACGGTCAGATCGTTGGAGGCAGTGACGACGGCGGAATTATTGTTTGCGAGGACAATGTCGTTGATCCAGGACATATGCGCCTGGGTCTGGGAGCGAAAGGTGGTCTTGGGCTTCTTCTCGGGCGGGGGTGCGCCGCTCTTCAGGTCGAGGCCGAGGTCCCAGGCGCAGACAACGCCATCGCGGGCGCCAGAGTATCTAAATATCGGGGCGAGCCCGTCAGTGCCTGTCGACGGAAGGTGGGCTTCGAGGGCTGGGAATCGTGTATCGGGTGCTTACATAATGCCATTGTCCTTGTCGACAGCGAGACCGTTGACGCCGAGTCTGTGGCCGCCGCCCTGGGAGCCAGCTGGGAGCTCGAGGACTACCGGGACGTCTACGATTAGCACGACTGGCAAGATGTACGGTGGGAGCACGGCAGGGACGACAATCTAGGGATTGCAGAGGTCTGATGCGCTCGACGGCGTGGACGTGCGGGGTTGCGCCGTCGGGCCCGAGGCTGATGCGACGACAAGCGCGGCGGCAGCATGCGAGCAGCGACGGCGAGGCAGCACAGGCGCAGCGGGAGTGGCAGAGAGACATACCATAGCTGATCCTCTGGCGCGCCTTCTTGGCCATTTCGAGCGGTAGGGCGGGGCCGGATTACTGATTACGCATGCAAGAAGCTGAGGATGCAATGGGATGGCGATAACACGGTTAAGGAAAGCAAAGCAGGCAGAAGGAGCAATGGTATTGGAATGACGATGGTGATGGTGTAAAGATGGAGGTTTGGCGGTTAAGGGTACGTAGGGTATGATGTATGGACAGGCGGCGGGTGGATGGGATGGGCACATCAGACGGGGCGGGAGGATGGGGTGGGCGAGGCTAGGTAGGCAAGGCGCACCCGCGTCCACGGCTGGTGTCGGTGTCACTGGTGGAGGTGGTGGTGGTGCCCATAATGGTGTTGGTGCAGGTGCAGGTGCAGGTGCAGCAGGCGCATGTCGAGTGCTGTTGGTGGTGTTGGGAAGGATCCATCCATCGCCACGACCTGAGGTCGGGGTAGGTACCAGGTAGGTGCGGCCTGCAGCGTGCCTGCTACCTCTGAGTGTGAGTGCGCGTGGAGGAGGAGTGGGCGGGGTGGGTTTGGCCAGATGCAGGAGCCAGGTGAGGTGGGCAGCCAGGCAAGGGAGGTACCTTACAGAGAACACCACCACCTCAGCATCAATCAGCATGACATGACCGGGGGCACGTATCATTCATTGGATTCGTGCAAACACGCATGGCTGGCCGCTAGCGCCCCCAATGGTTCCAGGTGTCAGGTGCGGTCCAATGCTGCACCAGGACCCTCCCAATGTCTCCCCCTCAGGTCCCCTCTGAAGAACTGTGCAACATGCATCGGTGGCCCAAAACATGGCGCTGGGAGCTAATCCATCTCCATCCGACGAACCACTCAATCAACTCGACCCCAAGGTTCCAGTCACGTTCCAGAAGTACAAATATGCGCATTGTCAGTTCATTAGTGTCCCCTCTAGAAGGTGGCAGGTCGCTAGTGTCCGAATGACAGAAATGCCAGTGGCTGGGAAGCAGCCAATAAAGACTGGAAAGGGGAAAGAGCCACCCTGAAAAAAGCATGGACCGCCGATCCCCCTCCTTCCTTACTTCTGCTCGGGTCGGTCCAACGCCTGCCATGCCATCAAAGTCTCCAACGGAAGCTGCCCACCGTCGCCGTAAAACCGGTCCTGCCTGCCCCGAAAACCTGGCTCTGCAAATGGAAGCTCCAAGTGGGGCTGTTATCCAACCCGCCCCTGCCCCGAGAGCCCGGCCCAAAATGCCCCGCCTTGTTCGTCCGTGTCACATTCCCGAGGTCGCTTCTGCCAACTCCGTCGTGAAATCCAATTCTGCCTTTTCGCATCCATTCCACGACCACCTTAATCGTCCAGGTCCATACGCTTCGTAGCCGCAACGAGCTGCTGCAGTCCAAGAACGCTGTTCCGAGCATTCTTCTCCGTGACAGCGTCGTCCGGAGCAGCATCCCGGGCACGACGGGCGTCCTCTGTATCCATCGTCAGCTCTAGCTTCTCCCTCTGCTTCGTCGGCGACATCTCGATAGCTTCTTACCAAGCAACTGCTTCAGCTCCTTCTCCTCGCGAATGCAGGTCTTGCAGCGGCCGGTGACGGGGCGGGTTGCCTTCTTGATGTTGCCATCGCAGAGGGGGTGAGGGATCTGCTTCGGCTGCTGGTCGGGCAGGTGGATCGTACGCTCGAGGGTGAAGTTGCGCGATGACTGGAAGAGGGAGCTTCCTCGGGCTGAGGCGCACTTGAAGGTGTTCTGGTAGTGCTTATGCATGCACTCCACGTAGAGGGTGGAGATGATGATGCACATCGTAGCGGTTGGAAGAGTCTGAGGAGGGCCGGGTGAGATGGGGAGAGAAAGCGGAGGTCGAGGTGAGTGAGTATCGTGAGCTGTCAAGCTGCTATTATGTTTTGCTTTGAGCTCTGGAGAAGCACAGGATTCGGGGGCAAAGGGGAGCAGAAATATTTGTTGAAGTGGTGGTGATGGGCTTGCTGTCGTTGCGCAGTTGCCAAATCGGAAGGAGGGACAAGTGGGCGAAAGCTCAAAGCGAGCTTGAGGTGAGCTTGAACTGGAAGACCATGCTATTGCGAATACATGCTGCGTATTTGTTCACACACCATATTCACTGCTCTCCCCTACGAGAGCTTTTCACAGAGCATATAAGGGTGACAAGAAAAACAATGGGATCAAAAGGCAGGCCGGCTTAGAGTCGCAACTCTCAAAACCACCTCAGGCCAGGCCAGGTACCAGACACACAAAGCAAACAGCACAACTTCATTTGGATTCATTTTGTCATTTGGCTTCAGCCATTCTGATGCTGGTATAGTCTGCAAGCACAACAACCATAAGATCTTTAATCCTCCTCTGGCCGACTCTCTAACTAAGACCAAACTGAACATCAGGGGCAGATATTTATTTCAACGAGAGTTGGCAGAGAATGCAAGATGGAACATGGGTCAAGGTTCTCTTTTCGTATTCATTTCTAAGCCAAATTTTTCTGAGGGTGAGGACATGCTCTCTCTTTCACGTCAACAGTCCGAGCCTGGGCCACCACATTGGAAGCCCAGGAAGTCATTCACTCTTTACATTTAGGCGAGCCTTTTTTCAATAACGGCTCTCTCCCAAGTTTAAGGAAAGTCGACATCTATTGTCGTCGTCTGGATCGAGAGTATCTGGCGATTTAGGCGCAATTAGCTTCCCGCTCTTGGCTGCAGATGTCGTGATTGCCCAGAATTAAGCTTATATCCTCATGCTTTGGACAGCTCAAACTCTCGTCTTAGCGCCCGGGACCCCTTCCCTGCGCCCAATCTAACACTATGAAATCGCGAAATCTGAAGGGCTCCGCGGGTACGCGTTCCGCCTAGGGAACAAGATAGCCTCCGCAACGGCTAAAGAAGACAAGTCGAGATACGTTCCAGCGCGACGGTGAACATCCAAGATGCCACTTCACGATCAGTTCCGGGGTCCGAAACCAGCCCCGAAGGTCTAGCGGTCCCCGGGTCTCCTTCTTCCACCTTACTGCTGTCCCCACAACCCGCGGGCTGTCCGCAACACTGAATAGCACGAGTCAAGCGGAGCCCGCACCAGCGCCTCGTATACAGTGAGCCCGGTGCTCCAGCATAGCCATTGCCTTGCCGCTACTCTACTTCCCTCAGTGAATTGCCAAGAGTCCTGCGAAGATCTTCCGAGAATGCCAAAAACGAACGTCAAGTATCGAGGACGAGAGCAGTATTCCTACAGATAATTGAAGATCATAGAACCGCTGAGACATCACCACGTACCCTGGCCCAACACCTCATCAAGCCGTGCCAATCGCCCCTCCGGCGATGTCTTGCAGGGACAATTAATAACCACGATATACTGTAGCCATCCGATCAACGTTCCCGCTCACGCACATCAGATCGGACCTGCCCGGTATCAGGTCCGGCACCGTCCCATATATTTAGCTTCCGTGTTTAGTGCGGTAGCCGGTCTGCCGTGTGGGAGCCGGACCCCTTTACCGGGACCTACTCCAGCTTTTCGCCGGCCGGGTCTTCGAGAGAGTGGCGCCGCTCGAACGGCAATGACAATGGAGCATGATTTGTTGCTAACAATAGGTAGATTAAGGAGTAACTCAGTTTTCATCTTCTTGTAGGAATGAGATTCAATCATCAGTAGATAAGAGCCGCCGCCGTCGTCGTCTCTTGCGATGCAAAGCTCTCACTCACCTTCATTGCATTCATTCTCTCGTTGCCTTCCCAACACTCGTTTCCATTCGTTCCCGACCTCTCGTCCATTCAACCCGTCTTGCGTAAACAGCCAAAAAGAAGCAAAAGACAAACCCGATCTCAAAATGCAATACACCGCCCTTCTGTTGTTCATCGCCTCTCCCATCGCCGCCAGAAATTTCGTCGGGAGTGCGTACGCGAGCATGGAATCTTGCCAGCAGGCCTGCCCAGGATCTGTAAGTGAGAACAAGACCAAAACAACCAAGTCCGTCTCTCTCCCCCACGAGCTCCATTAACAACGGTAAAATCTAGTGCGACTACTGGTCTGCGACTTACCTAAATTGCACCGCCAGCCCTATATTCCCTACCAAGTAAGTGTTCTCTCTCCTACCTAGTCGAGTGTGCTTTATGGTGGTAGAAGCCTAGACTGACTGATGGGCCCCCTGTAGCGCTTACTGCAACTGCATGGACAAGTCTTTAAAGAAGCTGAAGAAATAAAAGACGAGTCACGCCTTTGATCGACGCTCCCCATCAACGCAGCAATTGGATCGCTCGGTGTCGGGTTCGGTATTTCAAGTGGGCTTCTTCCCACAAATTTAGCTTCCCGTCATATTGGACGGGATCCGCCCCTTTCCCGAGATGGAATTTCCATCCTTCTTTTACCATAGTATTCGTACACCGCTCGGGTTTTTTGTGAATATGGAAATAGCGGAACGGGGGCTGGCGACATGAATCGTTGTTTTGATACGGGCCAGCTTTGCGGAGTTTGGGGAGTTTAGATCTCCTCGGGGGAGGAATGCCGATGAGGTTGATAAATAGGAGTCATTGTCGTCGTTGTTCAGACAGATGGTCTTCATCCTGCACACGCAAATCACATTCTTCCTATCAAATCATATCGAAATTTGCTCCATCTGTCACCATGAGATCCTCCACGCTTCTGTTGTTCATCACCTCGCCCCTGGCCGTCTTGGCTTGGACTGGCCAGGTTTACACCACCCAGACTCAGTGCCAGGCGGAGTGCCCTGCAGCTGTACGTTTGAACATTTCGAATGTCTTGTTGGATGTGTTGCTGACCTTTTGGACAGTGCTCTAGCCAGAATGGCGCGTATGACGGATGCTCCGGCCCTGGTGCTATTAATAATAAGTAAGTGTCCTCGGCTGGTGTTTGGTATATTGGTTGGCTGATTGTCTCTAGCGTCTACTGCAACTGCAAGTAAAAGAATCCGATTGATGAAGGGCATGGAGTGGGTGATTAGGGTATGGCTGGGAGCTTCGACTTCGTAGAGCTTTTGTACCTAGTAGTCATTTCACCCTGAATGATCCAACATATTTAAGTTTGGGTTAACAACGCTTGGTTTTCCAAATTCACACCCAAATGGCCTCTGTCCTTGTGGCAATATCTTCCTGCCTGTATGAGACATGCCCATTGCCTGCCGGTTGGCGTCCTGAAATGACGCTCCATGATATCACACAGAGGCCTTCTTTCAACCGTCTTGAGGCGTTGTTTATGTCGTCACGAATACGAGACGGACAAGGTTGCCACTGAGCAACAAAATCTTTAGCCTTCCTCTTACACAACACATGGACAAGGTCCGTTCAGGCAACTCAGTAGAGGTGGCCAAAGTTGGCTCATGACAAATCACTCGGCCCAAAGACAGGTACAATATCACGCATTATTGTTGATGTTGGGAAGTAAAACAAAGTGGAACATCAATATATACTGCCAGAGGGATAGGAAGGCCTTGCCTAAGGTGAGCGTTCAGGTCTGCTTAGATTCCTTATCGCAGATACCCTATTTAACAAGAATCCCACCAGATTTCCTAGTCTTCCCAGCCAAATATCCCAGCCTATCGTCCACTGTCGCAGAGATTCTCAGCCAGACATGCCGTGGTTGGCGGAGACTAGGTGACTCACGAACAAGAACACCATTGGGAGGAGACAAGGCTCAGATTTCGGCCTCGTCAACTCTCGTCTATTAGGTCGAATGACACACAAAAGATAGAGTCTGGAGAAAGGTTACGTGTCACTCGCATGACATACTCAAGGCTGGTCTCCGTCAGCGACCAGCGGCGGTCACACTGATGTTACCTGTTGTGCTGCCGACTTGTGTACTGACCTCACGAACATTTGACGTCATTGCCAGCCTCTTCTAAAGAGCATACCAAGGGGCCTAATTTCACTAAAAAGAGCTCAGCAAGAAGCTTTAAGTAGGGAGGGAAATCTCCTGGCGCTGATGCATGCGGTGAAAACAGGGATCGACAGGACAGAGCGAACTTTACATTCACCTGTGTCACACTCGCAATACATTCAAAAGGAGGGCTTAATACAGTTAAATGAAGTTTTCAATCTCGTCAGGGAAGAAGGCGGCAGTCGTCAGGACCTCAGACCCGAGCTATCTTGAAGCAACAACGAACTACCCGCGCAACGTTGAGCCTACTACGAGCACCTTCTTGAAGTTACATGTATAAATGTATTAGCCAAGAACTTCAATGGGAAAGCAGGCCAAATGCGGGCCTCGTGCAAGCAAATCAGTGATTCTTCATCACTCAGTTCTTTGATGCCGCAATTCCAACTCATCGAGTCACGGCGAAGTCGTAAATAATCGTCAACATCACCCTTACGCCCTCCACGCAGTCATCGTAGCGTACGAGCCAAATAAGCACAAAACGATAGAAATGGACAGAGAGGATGACGAAAGGCAAGTGCATCTTGTATGACGCTCGGCTACAACACAGCGTGCGATGATGGTGAATGGGCATACGTGGAATTGGCTTCTAGCTGCCTACCAGACGTCACGCCCTCATCGCACGAGTGAATCGTTTGGCTCAGCTATTGGAAACTAAAAATGAAGTCTCCTTCATATAGGAGAAGTGTGAAAGTCGAATTCGTATGCGAAGTAAATACTGGTATATCAAGGAGGTTTCTGCGGCGTGGTCAACGGGGGTTTATAGAAAGAATCATGTGACGATCTGGCTTCCTAATTTTCGAAACTAACATAGCTGGCCCCAGCATCAAGGAGACCACAGAAATTTCAGCATATGGGGTTCAGAGTATGCCCTGGACCCTTCCCGCAGCGCTGTCTTCGTTGATACCATCCACTTGACCATACCTGTATACACACAAGACACCAAAGACTCCCTCATAGGAAACTTTCAGGCAGCTTTTTCAGGATTTACTGCATGGGGCACCCGATGGCAGAAACGTTGTGATAACAGGAGCCATATGACGTGTCGGCAGACACTCTTGCTGAATTGTGTTGTAGCAACAACCTTCATGCCTCGAGCCCCTTTATAGTCCCTTGGTAATAGAAGAAGGCGAACAAAATAAACTCTGATAGTGAGTGCAATAAACAGGAGTCGAATGCTTTATTTGAATGGTAAGAATACGAAAGTACGTGGCATGTCAGAATTGGGGCAAATAATGGCCTGCAGATCTGTAGTTTCAAGCACATCTTTGAAACTGCTGCCAGTCGACAGACTGGCTAGGCCAATAAGTCCATTTATTGACTTGTGCATCAACTTGTCCACCCCCTTGACTTACATGACAGGGTCCCTCTATCGAGAAACATTCGGAAGCTCTAAGTTTCAGTGCCCAAAGATCTGCTTGTCTGAAATCGCAAAATGCGTGAAAATCATCATTGTAATTGGACCAATACTCCCGTCTCCCTCGACTCCGATCAGACCCGGCGGTACTCATCAGCAGGACGCTATCGCCACGCAGCAAGTCGGTTCTCGTCTTGACTAATCTGCGGCTCAGTGACTATGCGAGACGATAAAAAAGTGCTATCTGAATTCAACAATCAGTATTTTTGCAGCCAGTATTTTTGCAGCAACTTGCCAGCGTGACTGAGGGCATGATCCGGCAGACCGGCCGCCACCCGGCTCCGGTGGCCGATGTGGGGCCGGCCCAGACACGCTCCATAATCACGACGGTCAAAGGCTTTCACCTTTTTTATAAGAACTAGTTGCACGTAAGGGATTTGAAATCTAAATCATACTTGAAGTATTCATGCGCTGTTTGAGAATTGTCTTCTTCTGTGTGGACATTACCAGAGTTGAATGAGAGGTGCCACGACATGTTCCGGATGCGACTACACCACACTTCGTCCGCCACCCCGGACGCTTTGCGTGTAATCGAGAGACGAACCATGTGACTACAGAAAAGAATCCTATTCACGTTATGGGTTCTTGGAAGACGGTGTTTCTTTTCGGCAGTCGGTGATGAAGAGCGGGTCGCGGACTTTTAACTAGCTTCGATTGCTTGACGACCTTCCATTTGCGGCAAGGAAGATGAACTTCGCCCGGCGGATACGCTTTTATACTCCCGCAAAAATCTTCTGCCAGACACCAGACTCTTCCAAATAGGGCGGAGACGCCTCTCGGATTGACTATAAATGAGTCCAACAGAAGGCACTCATCAGAGCGACAACGGCACAATGATCATCGTCTGAGGCCAGCCGGCTCGCCGGGAGAAACCCCGTCTCACCAATCGCGATATGATGGCAGGAGTCACACGAAAACTCATCCCGCGCTCCCGAGAAACGGAAGACCTGGTAAGTCCTTGCCTTGAGTGTCTGTCATTCGTGAGCTATTCCCTCCATTATTCTCGTCATCGCGGAAAACCTGTCACTCAACGAGTTCAACACTGTTGAGAAACAAGCTCACTCCAAATTGGAGACAGGCTCGTGGTTTTGCACCGCGTCTATGCTTCACAGAACGATTGTCCAACCTCAAATCGGCTTTGGCTAGACGGTGAAAAGGGCCCGCCTTTATACACTATTTTCCCAATGTCTGGATGGTCTCAGGCCAGGCAACACCACGCCTTCATTCAAGATCACAAGTTGAGTCCAGAGGGCTATATTTAGCGCCCAAAGTCACACGTAATTAAATGGAGCCAATATGTACATCATCAACGCCTGTGGTTGTCAACCAACAGGAGGAAGGAACGGCACCCTATGGCCCCTTTCTTTCGAGAAGGGCTACTGACGATCGTCAGGTCAGGCCATCCACAGAAAGCAAAGCCTCTCATTTACTACGGCGTTTATGGAATATTCCCCAACGATACACGCTAAAAGCCCATGGCGGACGACAAGAAGCCGACAAGCTGGCTACCGGCTGCTCCCTCCAAGAGACTAACTCCACGACTTCAGGTTAGCCAGAAGCCTACTGAAGACTGCTTCAAGCTCAGTACTTTTGGTCTCATCCCTCGCTATTGCGTCTGTTGTGGCAAGACGAAGGGAGCCAGTTACCCTGGGCTTTATATGTAGAAACGAAGCCGTACCCCTCCCCTGGGCATTTGACCACTGCCCAGACATTGGGGATAAAAGCGTCCCCCAGCATGGAGAAGATTACGCCGGAAGCAACAGCGATTAAGTAGTCTGTCCTTGTGTTATGGAAACTTGGAGTCCTCGCCGCGTCTGCAATGGGACCGCGGATGGACGATACACCGCGCGAGAGGACTTGGCCTCACCCGTGTCCATGTGCGGCCTGCGTTTCTTGAGTGCAATGCAGCAGAATACATGTAAAATACCAATGTTTGAAGATGCCGCCGCCGCCTCCGTGAGCAAGCGGGTGAGTTCGCATACTCATTGCTTGCAGGGCAGGGCAGTCATGCTACTGGTTTCAAGGAGCAACGCTCACCTGAGCTGTCTCGGTCACTTCACCCACGCGAGAGGAGATTATTGGCTTGGAGAAGAAATGATCATGCTGAGCTACTACCCTTACATACCTCTCCCAACCATACATCCGGGACTAGCTCTGAAGTCACACCATCCAATATCAACAGCAAAATCTCTCTCTCAGAAAAAAGTCCCAAATTATCATTTTTAAAAAAACTCGACGCCGTGCTATTTTCACAGTTGGATGCCTTGCCTTCCTCTTTTCACCTTTCCCCCCTCCCTCTCTAAACCATCTCTCACTCCTACACCTCACCTCTTCTTATAATACCCCCCAGTCCCCCCCTGCTTCGGCTGGCTCCCATACGCCCTCCGTCCCTGCACCTTCTTCT
>JABGMY010000654.1:0-12920 GCA_014705525.1 Colletotrichum sp. HC292
GGGGGAAGAAATTGGCCATCTTGGTTATCGTCTGGCCAAGAGTCGGGGGAGTAGTGTGTCTTGTAGTGCAAACGGCGCCGTGGTGTCTGGGCAGCTGGCGATTGGACTTGGTGCTCCTCCCTTCCGCCATGCCAACGCTACCTATCATGATGAGTGACCATTTGCTTCACTGCAACCATCCGTTTTTCTACCACGATGCAGGCGGTGGGAAAGTACCGAGACACGCCCCTGCTTGCGGCAACGTTGCGAAAGGGTGCGTTTCTCGCAGAGCGTTCGAGACTGCGGCACGACTCTCGCTCCAGATCATGATCCCGCTGTAGCTACTGCACACTGCACCCTGGACGAGCCGTCACAGCGCCCGTTGCTCGAAGAAGCAAGACGAGGCCGTCAACATCAATCATTAGAGCCGACTCTGCGCCAAGACACACAGCACGCACTGCCGTATGTACAGACCTTCAGGGTCCATCGCAATCATGCTCCTCAGCTCTGGCTCTCTGACACTTCCCTCCTCCAAGACCCAAGACCCCAAGATCAGCACAAATAATCTTGGCGCGCCAAGCGCTGCCGGCGAGGAACACAGACGGCCAGGACTGATCGACAGGCGCGCCCGCAGCATCCATCGGCCGCCCTACTTACCCCATGACGAATTCCATCGAGATTTCGGTGACAATTTTCTTCATTTTGTTCGTCGACTTCTTGCCTGGGCGCCAGGGCAGTAGAGAGTCATTGTCTGAGGTTTAACATCTGTAGAGAATTCCCCTTGTGGTGCGTCTGACATTACCAAGCGCGATTGTTCTGGGCAAAGATTGGCGCCGAGGAAAAATCTCGCTAATTTGCTCCTGGGCTTTCTTGGGGGGCGGAGGGTTTGTGTGTCCAGCGCACCCGTCACGATGTGTGACAGGACGTTCATTTCCTCAGGACATCTTACGAGAAATAACTGGGTTCACCAGGCGGTGACACTTTTCTGTCGTCCGGGCTAGACTGCGGTTTTTCCTCGTCCGTCGCTGCAGTCAAGCGAATATGCGAGTCTCATCGGTCGCAAGGTACACGCGGTACGCCCTATGCCAAGACCATTGGCAAACAAACGCCAACGCCAGCGGAACAAGACAAGACAGGACATAAAAAAAACAGCCAAGACTTTTTCGTCTCACTCAATAATAGGAAAGACGACGCATGACTGTTCCCTTCCTCCCTTCTGCAAAAAGTCCGGGCCTGGCGATGACCCGGCTCGGCCACGGTGGCGGTCTTGGCGTTGGGGATTTGGCCCAAACCTTTGTGTGCGCGCATCTCGTTGGAAAATTTCTTGGCACTCACGGTCCGGGGGCAAAGAGCACAAAGTGACGAGCCGCTTCGGAGATTTCCGTACCTGACGGCTGGATCCCACGGGGGGAGGGGGGGGCAATCTGTGTCAGTTGTCGACTTTGAGAAAGAGAGAATGATGGAGGTGCCGGCCGCCTTTCCGTGATGCAGTTCTTGGCGTGGAATGAGGACGTTGATCGTTGTGTGTTGCACGGACTGTGAAGCTCAAAGTAGTGATTATTTTGAGTTTGCGAGCTGGGTGCCGCTGTTCCGGCTTCGACGGCGACTTTTGGGGCGGCTAGCGCCGGAAGGTGGGAGTTTTGCCAAGCCTTGGGGGGATTCGGTTGACTCGCGATGGGACTACACGTGATGGGGTTGATCATTTCTTGGAAGTGCTGTTGCTCTTGAAGATGGTGATTGCCTTGATGGGAGAGATCTCCTGGGGATATTGTGGCGAATGAATTTGCGCTGGATTAATTGGCCACGGAGGTTCCGGAGGCTTTCCACTATTCGTCTTGTCACCTGGTTGAGACGAGGGCGAATTCTTCTGGATCCGGCATCTTTCTTCAAAGTCTGGAGATGAGCGACTTCCTCGAATATGGTTCTCGACGCTCATATTGCTTGCTTGTGTAGAGTTTCACCTTCTACCTCTTGAGCCTAGGCACCCAGCTTGGGGTGTTTACGCCGCTACTTTTTCAGGGTTTTAGATTGACTGATCGGTAGTGATAGCAGTACGGAGGGCCTTTTGTGAATATGTAACCTCCAAATCAAACATGTTGTTTATTACACTTCTACAGGGACGTTTTCCGAGAACCACAAAACTTCTCAACGTTTGTCGGCTCCGGTCCAGACCAACAATGGAACCGACGCTGATCGCCTTGAACTCACGCGTAGCGGTGGACCTCTAGCAAGCGGGTACGCCATAAATTAATCGCCGGTCCACATCTAGTGTCGTCCGGCTCGCGTCCATCTCTCGGCCGACAGATCGGAAAACCTCTCCGGTCCTCACCGGCAGAGGTCCAAGCCTTCGTCAAGAAGGCATTCTGACGGTGGCGGATGACGCCCCTGAATGCCGCCATTCGCAATACACTAAACCCCAAACCCCGAGGTACCCTAGCTTTGGAATGTATAAGCGGACTAAGAAGTATTGCGGATGAATTTGAGCCGAAGCTGACACCATCGACAGACGAACATGCGTCAAATTCCTCCCAGCTCCACACCCCGGAGACCCTAGTGGGCTCCGTAACGGCAAATCGGAGCCAAAGGTCCCCACACCGCCCGGAGGCTAAGCCGGACTCGGCCGGCCGAAGCTGACATAAGCCGGCCGTTACAGCTTGCAACGAGCCGAGCCAACCAGAGCTCGCGAAGGCCGCGAGGCGTGCGAAACCCCTCAGCGAGCAACGTTGTCTCAAACGCGTTTTCCTCGTCACCGCTGCAGTCATCGCGTCGGGCCTACGTCTTGTTCATTGAGCACTTATAATCAGTAAATCTGCCATTGAGGGGCAATTGGTGTGTTCAAGAAGCAGAATCGGCGTGGAACGTCACTCAACATGGAAAAGAAGCAAGCATACGCGAGCGTGCAGCCGACCCGGCGACACAGCCGATCAGCCATCGCAAAGTGGCTGGTAGCCGGCGGCGCCATCGCATTGCTGGGCGCCGCGAGCTGGTACCTCCACAAGCAGGACCTCAAGTCGTGGAGGCATCCCGAGCACCATCATGAGTTCGCCTCAGTCGTCCATCTCAGCGGGTCTCCGTACGGCAGGTTTCCCTTGCCCGACGACCCGTTCAGGTTCATCCCTTGCACCAACACATCCCTCCCGCCCCCCCTCAACGACCCGCATCCCGAGGATACGTGGGAGGCACTCTTTGACCCTCGCCCATCGCACTGGAGCTGGGGCAACAAGACCACGTCCACCGAGGAATTCCGCAACCCCTACGCAGGCCGTGGTATCTACCTCTGCGGATACCTCGACGTGCCTCTCGACTACACCAATGACTCTGACACACGCATCGTCCGGCTGGCCGTGACAAAGTACCAAGTCTCCGGCCTCGCCCGCATCAGAGAGCCCCTCGACGCATACAAGAACCCCGTCCCGGGCACCAAGAGCAAACGCACCATCGTAATCGAGCCCGGCGGCCCCGGCGGCAGCGGCACATCCTACGCCTGGTCGTCCGCCGAAAGGGTCTCCAAGCGCTTCAGCAACGGCACCTTCGACGTGCTCGGCTGGGACCCCCGCGGCGTCAACACCACGCACCCCTCCATCGCCTGCTTCCCCTACGACGTCGACCGGGACCACTGGAGCCTGCTCACATCCCAGTACCTCGAGGTCTCGGACCCCAAGCGCCAGCTCAACCTCGCCGACGCCATGAACAACGCCACCATGAAGGCCTGCTTCGAGAAGCACGGCGACGTCGGCCGCTTCCTGAGCACCACCTTCGTCGCCCGCGACATGGAGGAGATCCGGAAGGCCCTCGACGAGCGCGAGCTCACCGGCTACCTCGTCAGCTACGGCACCGGCATCGGCCAGACCTACGCCAACATCTTTCCCCGCAGCGTCGGCCGCATCATCCTCGACGGCACCGAGTACGTCCGCGACCACCGCCTGCTCGGCGGCTTCGGCTGGACCGCCCTCGACAACGCCACCAACGCCTGGCACGACGGCTTCCTCGGCGAGTGCCTCAACGCCGGCCCGAACCACTGCGCGCTGGCCCGCGAGATCGACGGCTACCCCGTCGCCCTCGACGAGCTCGAGACGCGCATGCTCGCCCTCGTCGACTCGCTCATCGACAGGCCCGTCGTCGGCTACACCAACACCAGCGGGCCCTCGCTCGTCACCTACTCCGCCCTCGTCGGCGCCATCTACCGCTCCCTCTACAACGCGCAAAGCTGGCCCGCCCTCGCGCAGATGCTCTCCGAGCTCGAGCAGGGCAACTCCACCCTCGCCGCGCGCTTCCTCGAGCGCTCCGCGTGGGAGTACGACCCGACCGTCCCGGTCACACACCCGCAGCGCACCTCCTCCTCCGAGCTCGGCACCCTCGTCATCTGCGCCGACTCCTGGGACGCGCCGCAGCCCGCCGACGGGCTCGGCTGGTGGGCGTCCCTGTGGGCCAACATGACGGCCAAGTCGTGGGTCTCGGGCAACTCGCGCTTCTTCAACGTCTTTCCCTGCCGGCACTTCGGCACGTACTGGCCCGAGCCCGCGGGCGTGTACCGCGGCGACCTGAATCATACGCTGCGCCACCCGGTGCTGCTGATCGCGGAGACGTACGACCCCGCGACGCCGCTGCGCAACGGGCGGAGGTTGTTGGCGGAGATGGGGCGCAATGCGAGGCTGGTGGCGCACCATGGCTATGGGCACTCGTCGAGGGACACGTCAAAGTGCACGGAGGCGATTGCGCGGCGGTATATTATGACGGGGGAGGTGCCTGAGGAGGCGGAGACTGCGTGTTATGCGGATGAGAAGCCGTATCTTTATGGGGTGAAGCATAAGACTGATGTGGTGGAGGGAGGGGGTGATCCGGTGGAGGTGTGGCTTAAAGCTCTTGAGTGAGTGGTTGCCGTGAGAAGTGTGGGAAATACAATGGAGGGTTTCATGTCAGATATGTTCTACTAGTTGATAAAACTTTAACAATATTTATTGTGGAAGTTGAAAACTAGTTCTACCTTGATGTCTAATGAGATTATATACTTACAATGTCTTTCGCAAGGCGACCTCGAAATTGAACAGAGCAGGGTTGAATTAGAAGCTCTACCGAGCCAGTGCGTTCAAAGTAGCCACGGAAGTCAGACGGCGCTCACACAAATCCCAGTTTGAATTACACCAGTTAGTTGCTAGCTCGGCTAACATAATTGCCAGACTTCAACTTCGCACTGTTGAGTTGGTATCACGTCTGTAAACTTGGCTCCAAGGTTCGAATAATACAAGGACTCATCTGAACTTGGCACGCCATTACGAACGCCAGCTTCTTCGAGAGAAGAGTCACGGCTACTTACTCTTTCTCAAAATCGCGTGGCGGAAACGCGTTGGTAATCTGCTGTCCATGATAGTTGATCAAACTGGATGGCTCTGCGTTGAGCACGATGAATTTCTCTGGGTTTGTCGTTCCTTTCACCTTGAGGGAGTCATCAGTTTTCGCCGCTCACTTTTCAGATTTCAAATTGTAAGATGAAGAGTGTATGCGACTGTTTCTGTCGTAGCATTCAATCGTGAAATTTGCTCGTGACTGAGCTTGCGGTGATTTATCCTTTCATTGTGTCAAGACTGGTGCGATCTACTGAGGCGTCTGTGGGACTTTTTATAAACCCAATACTCATTGATTCGAACTTTTCCGATGGCAATTGAATCTAAAAAGGCCTGATTCACTTCGCTGCTTTTTTCACTGTAGGAATTGCGAAACACCGGAGCACATCTTTTCCTGCCAGAAATAGCCTCTTCATAGATTGAACTACATCGATGGGTGCGTCGTTGGACATCTTGCGGCTCAGACATGCAACACACCTGCAACTCGCTCCATATGTTCCATGACAACTTTAATCCGACAACACTTCATTGCTTTAGCCAATGCTCAGCCAAGCCAGCTCGGAGCCCACGGACTACCGAGCAAGTCCTCCCGCCGGATGTCATCTCCACTTTTCTCCCGTCCTTGGTGAGGGTAGGAAAAACGGCCCTCTTGCAGGGGATCTCGCGTCTCGGCTTTCGGACTCGACAATCGAAGACGCCTCTATCTCTGTCGAGCGCTACTTCGATTTTTCGGGTCACGTGCGGCTCCGCCAAGGCACGGAGGGAAACGGAGAATATGCCAACCTGTGAACTCCGTCCCCGGACCCATGTTAATTGACAGAGCCAAAACTTCATGCCAGTTGTCTTTCTTTGTTGATGACACCAAATGCCCACCGGAAAATCACCAATTAGTTACGAAAAAAACATATAATCTCTCACCATGGCTTCGATATTCACCCGGGCGAGGCTCCTAGCCTTCTCCAAGTTCGCCGCCGCCACGGCCGTCGCGGTCCCGACGGGTTTCCACCTGTGGACCCGCCAATGCTCTCTCGACGAGTCGTTCTCGCCGGCGACGGACAGCCTGTTCCAGCACCCGTTCCTGAAGAAGGTGAACCTAGACAACAACGGCGGGTTCCACGACTGCTTCGTCCGCGAGGTGGCTTTTGAGAATGTTCGTCCCGGGTTGTTGGAGGACGCGTTGGGCGGGGGATCGAAGCTGGTGGAGAGGTACGCGGCGGGTGTTTGGGGGCGGTACGGTGAGTGACAGAATGACGGAGATTGACAAGATGTGGTACTGAGTTGATCCAGCTTTTACTGTGCAGCGAAAACTGATGGAGAATGCGAGGAGGAATGAGTCTAACGCGGGTGATCTTTGGGAGACGGACGGATTGCTGAAGAGCACTTACCCCATCGGTACGTCTAATGCTTCAGCCTTATATGCGAGACTTGCTGACCATGGCAGGTACGATACTGGCGGACGACTTCATCGTTATCGACAAGTCGCCCAATACCCTCATGTTCCGTGGCGGCGTGTCGCCCAGGGAGGAGGAGGGCCCGCGCGAGATGGACACGTTCATCACGCTCGTCACGGAGCTTGATCCCAAGAAGCGCGTCGTCAGGTTCAAGATCAAGTCGATGGTGATTGACAGAGTTAGCAATGGCGAGGGAGCCATCGTAGGAGTTGTCGTCCTTTTGCATCAGCAGTATGCGAAGCTGTTGCTGACGGCGGGCGTGGACCACTGTGTTGCGTGATACCCGGAGATGATGTTCGACCATCTCCTCTCTTGAGATTTTGTGCTGGATGTTGTACTATGAGTGTAGAAAATTGGATTAGACCTAGAACAATGCCATTCACCGCTGTAGAAGTTCCATGTCTTAGCGTTACACAGCCTATGACGACAGAAACGAGCCTCACTGAACGTCGGCAATGAACTTGGGAACCACAAACTCCGCGGGACCACCTGTAAACGCCTCCGTGCCCAGTTGAAACACTACCAATCGTCAGTTCTCCCGATAAACGCACTAAAGGTGCACCACTTACCAAGCATGTACTGGCTATGAGCCGGAAACCGATGCTCCGCAACCAGGTAATCAAAGAACCGCTTCACATCCGCACGGAAGCTCTGAATCGGCCCGTCCACCGGCAAGAAGCTAAACACCTTCATCTTCCCACCATGATTATACCCAAAATGCACCTCCCACCGATGTCCCTCGATTTCCACCTGCGCAATCGGCGCCTTGGACTCGCTGATGGGCCACACGCCGCCCAGCCTCGCCAACCTACACACCACCACCAATGTCAGCCGCCTCACTTCCTCAATAGCACGCACATAACCTACCATATCATAACCTCGAACTCCCCGCTACTATTCACATGCTCCACGTCCGCATCAGTGAAGATGTCAAACACGACGTTGGCGCGGACGTCCCACGTGCTGTACCGCCACTCCACCTCCGTCGGCAGCGCGGCAACCTCGCCCACCAGCCGGCGCCGGAACTGCCGCGCGCCGTAGACGTACGACTTGACGCTGTTCTCGCCGCCGCGCCACTCCCAGTCCGTGGACCACGCGATGCCGACGGCGCCCGTGGGACTGCTAGCCGGCGCCGTGGGGCCGTCGTAGTGCGTGCGCTGCGAGCCCGAGGTCGCGGCGGCGCTGCCCCACGTGTTGTTGTTCAGCTCGTACCCGTTGGCGGCGTGGTAGCCCCATTTCTTCTCGAGGGTGACGATGTGCGTTGGGGTGTCGGGCATGTTTGGCGGTCGGCGAGGGTGGTGGGATGTGTGTTTTCTGGGTTGGTGGTGAGAGGATGAGAGGAGAGAGGACTGGTGGGGTGGGGAAAAGTTGGACGATGACGGACGTTGATACAGGGAGCTGCTATCGTGGGCTTCAATCCTGATTTGGAGCGGGTGTGTAGGGGTGGGAAGTCGTCAAGCTTATCAGGAGGCCTGGAGCAGCAGGGGACCCCACTGAGATGCGTTAGCTTCAGTTGGAAGCCAAGGACTCTCTCGGCTCCTCGGCCGGTTGGCTGACGTCAAGGGGCGCCAGAATGCGGGAATTCGCAAAAGTAGAGGAAGCTCTACAACATATCGTGTTCAATCGAAGACTAGTATCTGCATCATACTACATTCCACTGGGCAAGATAGCGGTGGCAGAAAACCGGGTTGGCAAACATCGAAAAAAAGATGATCATTTGGATGGGCTGAGATTTCCCGAGCTTCCTACGCATCGTGTTATACGGAGTGTTTTGAGTTCGAGATTCTATTTTGAGAGGCACGAAGTCTGAATCATCTTGTAGGCATCTAACTGTCAAGGTCTATTGTTCTGCTTCAAATCTTTTGCGAAATTCGACACTCCGACGAAGACATGCTCGATAGTCATCTGGGTTCCTTCACAGTCCGTATTTGCTCCTGTACCAGGGTAGAAGAAGCGTCATCATCCACACTCATTTCTCAATGATGAGAATGACTAGTCGCAGTCAGAATGATCTTCGTCTGGCTGCGTCGCCAACAAGTACTTTGGACAAATGAAGGATCCTTCTGACAAATGTCATCGATAGCCGGCATCTTCGTTCGGTCTGGGCGCAGATGGCTTGGCTGATGGGCAAAATCGTGATCCAATGACGATCTCGTCGAATGAAATCGGAAGGACCAATGCAACAAGAAACGCTACTTCAATCATGAAAGTCCTGAAAACACTAACGCTAATGACAAGGGATAAAGTGGTGGAGACATCATCTGATGTCGATCAGACACAGACTTGCTAGAACGCCCGAAGTGAAGGTCAAACGAAGCAAGAGAAGGCTGAACGATTACAATAATCGGACTTGGGGAAGAATAATAAACTCTAGCACGTCCCCACTAACACAATTACAACGGTTCGGGAAATCTTTAAGCATGTAAGATCTACACGTAGGTGGTCCAGAAATCTACTGCGAAGATAACTATCGAGCAGCAGTTAGACAGGCAGGGGTCATTGTGTGTATATTGATGAGTATGATGAATGAATGGCTATGGGAAGAAACCCGATATCTATATAATGAATGTGCGATCCCCTGGATAAGGATATCCTTGCTGACCTTATTCATACCTCTAGTAAAGCATAAGTCAAGTTACTTGAGGTGAAACAATTGCTGTAACGAATGTGCTGGGATAGCCTGACAATAACTTATGTTACTCGCAGTGCTCTGCCCAAATAGGGAATTCCGCTCAGGTACAAAGGATCCGTGCCCGAAACTTCCCTTCCACCGGATGGTACTTCTGGTACCGCAGCACGGACCTGCACGGGAGCGTCCCGATCGACATGGATCAGATACCCGTTGTCTGGGTTCACATGTGTTCGGTCCTTGTCTCGGTACCGTCCAGACGGCTGACGGAAGCATTAGGTAGGAAGCTTATTCCTGAGCTTATTTCAACTTGGTCACTCCATACATCCATTTGATGCCAGGAGGCAACTCACCGTCGTCCTATGGGTAACAGTCGCACAGAATTGCAGGACCACGCAAAAGCAGCACAAGGTATTTCGTACGGAAAGGTGCAAACAATACCATTGATCAATTAACCCCAATGACAATAGACAACCCGAAGAGGTAAACACGGACGTACTATACTCAGTATTGACAACCGCCAACGAGAATAACCAAAAAGAAGAACAAGACGTATCTACACGAGGCTCGCTATCCAGGCTGCATCCCATCCGTCACTCAGCCAAGGCATCTCGTTGACAACTACGTACCGGACGATTGTGCGCAACGAGAAGACTCTGAGCTTGGGATTGACAAAAGTGATTCGTCGCCCGGTGAGCTAGTAACTAACACGAAGAGAAGAGGAAAATCCCAAGACAACACAAAAACCTTGAAGCCACCAACCAACAAGAATGATTAGACTAGAAAACATCCAAAACCAATGCTTGCCCAATAGCAGTCACAGAGACTATTAAACACGATGAAATGAACACATGAGAAAACACGATAATGCGGGTGCAACCGCAAGCACATCAAAGCAAACCGTCATCTCCTCCCGTTGATTGCGCGCCTTTGGGCTTGGGCCACATACAGCTTACCACACCTTTATCTCCGGCCACTGGGAGAAGTTCAGGCTGTGCAGCAATAGCGTTCTTAGACGCCCGAGACGATCGGCAAGGTGTCTGATCATAATTGCGGCTCTTGCCGACCGTCTTCTGACGGGGACCCGACGGATGGACGGAAGATGGTGCGGCTGTGGAGGGCTGGCCGCTCGAGGGTGGCGTCAAGACAGTTGTGGAATTGGTTCCCGACGAGGCCTTGGCGGGCGCGAGTCCCTTGGCGGAAGACTTTGGGGCGGAAGACGGGTTGCCCTGATTGACATCGACACCAACCGAGTCGGGAGTCACAAGCTGAGCAACGTTGCCGCTCCGCAACGGAGTGACGGGGGAAGAGAATGAGGATGCGTTGGGGACCTGACCCAGACTCGACAACGGAGGAAGACTGGTCGGGACGAGGTTTCCCCTCAATGTTGTTGGACTCTGAAATGAAGAGCTGATGCACTGGGACGGCGCGGTGAAAGCATCAGATCCAGTGGAAGCATCAAATCCGGTGAAAGCATCAAATCCGGTGGAAGCATCAGATCCGTTGGAAGCATCAGATCCGTTGGGAGCAGGAATCCCAGTGAATGAAGCAGCAGATCCAGTGAAGGGAGAATCGGCAGTTCCAGTGAAGGAAAAAGCCGACTCAGTGAAGGAAGCAGCAGCAGATCCGGTCAAAGATGATTCTAACAGGGGGGGTTGGTTTTTCCCGCGCTCACTGGTGCAAGGAAACACCGGATTGAGCAACGCGGCTAAGTCCATGGATCGGATGCTAGCGGGCGAAGACGTGCCAAAGTACTCGACCATGCCCTCCCCAGACGAGGCCACTGACAACGGTTGATCAGTGTTGTGCACGCTTGGTGTAGGTGCTGTGACGACAGGACTGGCGCCAGAGGCAGGCCTGGTGGGAGTGGTTTTGGCGTGATTGTTGGACTTGGCCGGTGCCTTCCTGGATGAAGTTGCCTTCTGGACTCTCTGCCTGTCGGACTTGGCCGTTGACTTGTTGGATGGCTTTGGCTCCGCAGCCTTCCGCTCGTGAAGTCGCTTCCTCCTCTCGGATCGCGAGGACTTGTTCTTGGCGGTGTTGTTGGTGTTGGTGTTGGCATTGCTGTCGTTGTTTTTATCTATGCGCACTCGGGTCTTTGGCCGGTTCGACCCAGGCACGGCCGTACTTGCCAGTCGCTTTCGCGTGCCGTCCTTGCACTGCTGCCTGTTGACGCTCTTTCCAGCTCCAGTGTTGCGAGCGTTCGGTGCTGGCGCCGATGTGGTCGACTTGGCCTTGTTGCAGCCGGATGGAGGTTTGGAGGAGGCGTTGGCGCTCTTCGGAGCCAAGGGCTTGCGCACCGATGATGGCGTAGAGCTAAGTGCAGCAGTCGCAGCACCTTTGCTCTGCGTCTTCGAGGTGGATGCGTTGGACGAAGCGTTGGCGCTTTTACGGGCCGAGGGTTGGCGTGCTGCTGGTGTCCTAGAGGTGGATGCAGCAGTCGACGCAACGGATGTCTGCACCGGTACCTCTGTAGGCTGCGAGTTGCTCTCGATGGCGGAAAGGACTTGGTCGTAGTCCGAGTCATTGAGGTCGACGTCGTTGTACATGTCCTCATTGTCCCCAACAGAGTCCTCAGTCGAACCGGTCAGGTCAACATACTGCGGCGCATCCGCCGGAGGCCGCTGAGTCTGCTGTTTAAGGGAACGTATCTTGGCGACGTACCAATCCACGTCCGCATTGTCGATTTCTGCACAGGTCCGTTTCATATGAGCAACCTGTTCGGAAAAGCATCTCTGCGAAGTGACCGAGTGGCGGCCTAGACAGTTGCCACATTTCTTCTCCTTCTCCTTCTCCTTGACGGGACACTCTTTGCTAGGATGATCCTCGGTACAGTGGAAACACCGGCGTCGGAAGAGGCAGCTATCTTGCATATGCCAAGGTCTGCCACAATTGCCGCAGAAGATTATGACGGCTCGAATGTCGATGGGCCTGATGAAATTGATTAGCTACCATGCACCAACAAGCCGATGAACGATTGAACCCACCTAGCCATAGCCAATCGATAATTCACGTAGAAGTCATCTTTTGCGGTCTCGTATGCTTGAAGAAGCTTCCAGACTTGCTCGACGTCGTCAAAAGAGACGATAAGCCTCGACCATCTGACTGTTACGGAGTGAACTTAGATGCCAAACGGCTCCTCGAACCAGTATCTCCGACCCCTCATGTTGTTTTCAGCCTTGCAGCCATAAAACATGATCTCGACGTAAAACCGGCTTTCTGCCGACTTGAATGTGTCGATCTTGACGTCGAGGACGGCCTCCAGGTCCCTTGCATTGCTCGCCAAGGACATGCCAAGCTCCTCTTCGAAGGGATCGTCTGATCGTTGGAAGCGCTGCATGGCTTCCGCACTCGTGAAGTTGATCCACAAGGTGCCGGCCTTGCACCCGATGCCCTTCAACCCCGCCCAAGTCAGATCTCGGGCAGTCAAGCGCCCGACAATCTCGGTAAAGTCGCCGGAGAACTTGTCCAGGGCGTTTGCAGGCCTCACCATCAGCCTCAACGTGTTGGGGGGGGGGG